>WAAD01021825.1:167962-193553 GCA_013389945.1 Fregata magnificens | reverse complement strand
CGTCAGCTTCCTCTGCCCCCATCTTGCCCCCCTCTCCCCCTTCCTTGCCCCCTTCTTCCTCCCCTCTGCCCGCAGCCTTTGTCCCCTGAAGCCCCTTCGCTCGGCTGCTCTCAGGCACAAGCCCCACGACAGCTCTGTCTAGCCACCGCCGGAGAGCCCGGCCGCTCTCGGCAGCCTGGTCCCGAGCCCCGGTGGTCCGGAGGTGCAGCGGGATGCCAGGGGGAACGGCCAGCCCCAGCCTCCCCCTCATCCCGGGATGCAGGCTTGCAACAAGGACCCTGAGCAAGCGCCTTGTAACGAGCTCCTCGCATGCGGTGGCCCATTAACCCTAACGAAACTCTACCCACCTGCAAGAAGATGTTTTATAACCCCGGGGACCGGGAATTCAGGATTTGGCCCTCACTGAACACCTCAAAGCAGCTGTTAGAGGCAATTCAGTGTTGCCTTTGAAGCTATCATCGCTGTTTTCTGCACCAAGCAGCTCTGTGAACTGCAAGCACGTCTTTTTGGTGTCGCCCAGTTACGTTTCACATGCTCAGCTCTGCAAACCTCTTTTCTTCAGAGGACGCGAGGTAATTGTAATCGTTTTGCAAAAGAAAGCAGCGTGCTGACTCCCCAGCTGCAGCAGACTGTGGGAATTCTCATTTGTTGGCGTATAACCTGTACAGAAATCACCGATGTTTGATTATATCGAGCGACAGGTCAGACCTGAGACATTCTTGTAAAACCTACAGGAAAAAAATATTTTCATAGAATCATGCGTCAGGCTTTTGCTGTCAAACAGCCTGGGGCTTTGCATCCAAGCACTCAGGACGGCTGTGCTATACAGATAAATGATCATAGTTTATTGTTAGGAGCAATACTTTTCACAGGCAATTATTTTTCACAGTTAATATCTTCCAATTTCTATATTAAAATTGCTCAGAAAAAGATCTGGGAGCCAGTCAGAGATGGCTTTCTCCCAGATTAACTCTGCTGAGTTACAAATACCAAGTTAAAAGAGACTCCTTGATTCTGGTCTGCAACTGCATTAAGGCAGAAGACTTTCCAGGCGGTCGCTGAATTTTGGGAGCGTGTAGACGTGCATAGAGAGGTCTGCGAGGAGAGACGGGGAGAGGAATTGCCTACAATTTCTCTCTTATTCCCTGCTTTATTTCCCTCTTTTGCTGCCGTACACGAGAGCCGAGTACTAGCCATCGCTTTGATCATCCAGGGGCTCTCAGCTGCCTGTCACTGCTGGACTGGACAGAGTTTTCCGACACAGATCCCATCTTTTCTGGATGCACAGTCTGCTGCTCTTGCGTAAACATTTTATATTGCCTTTTCTGTGGGCACCACTGCAAGGTAATCCAATCAGGTATAAATCCAGGGAGTTCCATCACACAGAAGGCCAAAAAAAAAACCACCCCACTGTCACATGAGTTAACTTGGATCTGATGGATTCCAGGGCTGACAAGGACAAATAAACACCCTTGGACCAAACTCCACGCTAGCAAGTAGGAGAAAGGCCACCTTCCCGAGCCCTTATTCCCTTAAGCTGAAAAGCAAGTACCAAAATCCCAAGTCTTTTCTGAACTTACTTGTACGTGACAGACACGTCTCCTCCTCAGAACTCCACAAATCCTCATTTCCCTCAATTTTAAGCTCCTTCTACCCTTCAGAAAGACACAAGAGTTTGTCCTCAAAAATAAGAGAGGACCCCGCTCCGGAAGCACGGCTTTCTCATCAGGGTGCAAACCAGGGAGAACGCAGAGCTGGGGGAAGAGCTAGGGCAGGCACAACGCTAAGGTGATGCTGTGGGGCTGTTCGTGTGGGCTTTCCCCTTTCACAGCCCCAGCTAGGGAGCTTAGAAACACCCCCACCTTGAAGGGCAACCCATCCAAACCCAGCAGGGCAGAGAAGGCCCTGACACCCCCCCTGAAGGGTCCCGAGACTTGCCCAAAGTCACCGAGAAGCCCACGGCAAGGCCAGGACACCCTCCGCATCCCAACCAGCGCTCGCTCGGAGCGAGCCCTGCTCCCGGCTGGCCTCCCCGGGGCTGCAGGGACCCAGCCGGCGGCGTCACAGCGAGGGGGACTGCGGGGCAGCTCCCTCCGCCTTGCAGCCCGGGTCACCCCCACCTTGCCATCCCCAAACCCCGCTCCCTGCAGCGGGGCTGGGCGGAGGGGAGGAGGAGGAGGAGGAGGAGGAGGAGGAGGCGGCGGCGGCCGGTCTCGCCTCGCCTCCCCCTTCCCTCTCGCCGGGTTTCCTTGCAGCATTTCCATGCTAGAGGTCTCCACCGAGCTGCGGAGAGAGGATCTGCCTGGCTGCGCCGGGCCNCGGCCGGGGCACCGAGGCCGCATCCCTGCCCGCATCCCTGCCCGCATCCCTGCCCGCCTCGCCTTTGCGGCGGCGGGGTCCCCTTTGGTGGATGCTGCGCGTCTCCCCGGACCGCTGGTGCTAAATGCTGAGCACCGACAGGATGGAGGAGTTTCAGAGCGAGGAAGAGGAGCCCTGGTACGACCAGCAGGACCTG
The DNA here is from genome assembly GCA_013389945.1 of Fregata magnificens. Taxonomy (NCBI): domain Eukaryota; kingdom Metazoa; phylum Chordata; class Aves; order Suliformes; family Fregatidae; genus Fregata; species Fregata magnificens. The sequence continues at coordinate 191,038 of WAAD01021825.1, read as the reverse complement.
GAGCAGGGTAAGGATGGGGGCACCCCGCAAGCTGCCAGGGATGGCGGGCCAGGGGGATGCGGGGGCAGAAAAGGGGGCAAATCCCGGGTACGGGAGGGTGGGATACCTTCTCTCAAGACCAATATTTGCTTGGCAAAGCCAGCGCCTCGTCCTGCGGCGGCACCTCCGTGGAAATCTCAGCTTCGCTGCTCCAAACCACTGTCCTGGCCGTGGAAAGTTTAAACCCGACAGATAGAGGCAGGGAGCCCAGATCTGTCCTGAGCACCAGGGGGGTAAAAAATTTGGTGTGTTACATCCACAAGGAAGCTGGTTCCCCGGACAACTTACTGCGGGCAGAATCCAACATGGGTAGCTATGACGTTGCTTTCATCTCAGAGCAGTTGCAGGTAGAGTTAGCAGGCACGCTACTTAGAAATTAATACATCGGAAATAATGTGTTGCAAAGCTGAGGATGCTGAAAGTGTCTCCCAAAAGCTCTTGCTGCCCAAGCCTAAATCCAGAGGGATCGTCAGCTTCTAAGTCACCTCATTACTTCTGGAGATTTTTCCAAATGGCCATAAAAGCAGGAGAAATAGGAGGGAAGGAAAAAAAAAAAATCAAGGCCAAGTTTCAAACAGCAGAAATAGCCTTGTTAGAGGATAAACGTTCACTTGTGTAGTTTGTTTTGAAGTAACTGTACCTACGTTTGCACTAGTTCTGCGTAATGTTTATCCTACGGCTGGACAGCTGGTGGCCGTGAGTATCTGGGGCTTCTTTTTGGGTTTGGTTTTTGGGGTTTTTTTTCTTATCTTAATATCTTGAGTCAACACGCAAGAAGTAAATAACTGAAAGAAGTCCCGTTTCAGGCCAGTGGCCCAGGAACAAACTGAACCGATTTGTCAGTCTGTAGGGAAAATCATTCCTACCTAAATACAGTACCCCTCCGACACGTTGCACTATAGGTACAGGACAGTTATATATTTGCTTTAACCAGCCGACCGTCAGCAGGGACATGCGGTCCAGCTGCAGTGCCTCTGCCCACCGTCGGTCCAGTACATTATGTCATGATTTAAAGTTTACACAACTTCAGCTGCAGGGCAGAGGCCCAGCAAGGAATGATAACCAGCCCCCCAGGGACTGCTGCAGCTGGTTTTTAACTCCAATTTCTCAGTTAACAGGAAGTATCAATAGCAGGATACTGGGCCCTGTTCTTTAAAACACAATGCTTAAATTAAGCCAGGGCAGAGCATGGAGATGGAGCAATCAGCTGAATAAACAGTGCAGCCTTTGAATGCTCAGAAATTCACATTTCTGGGTGACGTCTTCCCATGGCTCACAAGGGGCCTGGGCACTGGTCCAGGGGCAGGATGCAGGCTGAGGAACAGCAGAACTACGGATGAATATAGGGAGTGTTGAACAACACGGGACCGATTGATTTTTAGCCTAACGCTGTCCCTGGTGTCAGGTTCATGAGTCAGCACTGGCACCGTACAACTGGCTCACAACAATAAAACCACCTTCCCACTACAGGCCAGGTTCCCGGCTCTGTCCCAGCAACGTAAATGCAGAATAACTACCTCCAGATGATGGATTGATGCTGGGGATAGACTCCACCTTTGAGCACATACAGGACTGGAGGAAAACGCAGACCCAAACCAAAGCCCAGCTGTGGGGTTTGCAGCCTCCTGTACAAATGGGGGCTGCACAGGCTTACTCAAACTCGGAAGGAGAGATGGGGAAGGCTTTAACTAAGGTCAGCCAACTGGAAAGGTCCTACGGGGTAATTACAACCGTAATTAATTTGCATGGTGCACACAGCGTCATGAAGGACAGTGCTAGACTTTGCCCACATACACTGCGCCTTTGCATTACAGCCATAGCGGCAGCCGGAGGTCTTCGGTGACGGCACCGCCGTGAAGCTGTTGGTTTGGAAATGGGGGGTGGAAGTATGGTGGAAGACATCCAGCGCAGCATGATTAGGAGGCGGTCACGGGCCAGCATTAGTAAGAGGATTGGCATGCCACTGGCCCGGGGTCGCGCAGAAACCCACGCCTGGCAGCAGCGCCAGGAAGGCGGAGGACAAAAGCATAGGCTTAAAGACTGTTCCTAGCAAGGGGTGGGAGAAACAAGAAGCGACCTAAGCTAGGAGAACACAGAAGGTTCTTCTGTGAACCAGTTGGTTGCTGGGCCTTTATCGTCATTTCACAGCATCATCAAGTATTTATTACATTTACATCCAAAACTGTTTGCTAAGCAACGGATGGCTTAACTGGGAGCTCCGTGATGATTATGTTCATTAACCATTTTAGCACCACAGAGGAAATCATGCCTCCAGCTCCACTCCGAGCACCTGTTACTTTCCTCCCCATCCTCCACAGAGCTTTGGCTAGCTGAAATACCTTGTTTTTTCAAGAAACTAAATGCCAATCGGTCTTTTTTTTCCCCTGAAGTGCCCACAGCAACTGAGTGCATCTACCACTTGCCTTGGAGGCAGCAAGATCTGGTCCCCAGCCTCAAGGCCCTTCCAGCCTCGTTCAAATGAAGCTGGTGCCTTTCAGATTCCCTTACCTGTTTCGTAGCATTCTGTAAGCCTGCGTGGTTCAAGGCGTTGTACCGAGAATGCCGTAGCACATAGAAGCAGACACTCAAAACCCAGCCAGGAGACTTGGTAGTGACATGGAAACAGTAGCAGTGTCCTCTGAGGTGTTTCATTCTTACAATGTTCCCTCTGGGAAGGCTTTCTGATTTAAAGAAAGCGGTAAAAATGGAGCTCCAATTGCTTGGTAGCATGGCTTTGCTTATTGCCAGGCTTTCCAAGCATGAATAGGTGTCAGCACTGCTTTGGTTCAGCCACAGCCTCACCTTCCATGGGCTGGGGAATCTGTGCCTCTAAGCGTTAAAACCAGAATACAGTGATGGTGAACCTTTTCCCAGCCATTGAGAACTGATGACGTGGCTACAGTTGCATCATACCCTGTCTACAGGGTGTACGTGCAGCCAGACCCCAAGAGAATGAATGAGCTAAAATTAGTGAGTCTGAGCTGGGGATAAGTGGGGACACCTTTTCTGTTCATCAGAAGCATTTGTGTTCAGAACGGCTGCGTGCCACCTCAATCACATCTGGATCCAAACAGAGCAGAGACCAGAGCTAGCAGCTATCTCTGCCAGCCACTTCAAGCCTTCATCTCCTCCGCAGCAATCTCCTAAGATGAGTCCTCCTCGCAGTCACCCTGCTGCATTCCCTGATCTTCCCAGCCTCCCTATCTCCCTGCCAGCATTCAGGTCTATGCCAAAGAGCACAGAGTGCAGCCCAAGAGGAGGGCTCTCAAAGCCACCCTTGCAGTCCCTGGTGCCTAAATACAGCCTAAGTGCTGGGGTGATTCCTCCCATGTAAATAAAATGGCCTTGTACTGCTCTGAGTTAGCCAGCGGGACCAGAGGTAGTACAAGAACCAGCACATAATCTCATTGCCACTGTGAAACAGATAGTCCCCTCATTCTGGGCAGCCACAGAAATTTTGGGGCCAAACCACCTGCAATGCAGGCTTAGGACTTTACAGCTGTAACCTCTAAAGGTCTCCAGGTTTAAGTATCTTATTTTAATTCCTCCTCCTCCTGCAAGCATCCGATTGCTTGCATGCTAAGAAGGAAAATGACAGAAGGTGCTGAGCTTGCACCACTCCCAACTCATCCATGTAAAGACACAGGGTCACCAGCGCTCTGGTGATCGGCCCCTGACGTTGGGATGAACCCAGGGGCTCAGTGCTAGCACCCCCTAGCACCCATACCTGCCCATTTTCTGCATCACCCAGCCTACGTGGGGTGGTCCATAGAGCTGCAATTCACTATCAGCTTGCCCAGAGCAAGTGGGGAGGAGGTGGTACCCCAAATTCTGTCCCTCGTGATGCAGTTATCCCAGCAGTCCAGCTCAGGGGACAAGCCACGCAGCTTGCCTGTCCTCCAGGAGCCCAGCTCGCTGTCCTTCCTTCCTCCCCAGCGGCAAGCCAGAAGGACGGGGTTTTACCTGCAGTAGCTGAGCCACTTACTTATTTAGCAGTGCAGTACAGCAGGTAGCTTATGGAAGTGGAAAGTTTTCAGTGACTAATTGCTGAGCTGCTTGGGAATGACAAGAGGGACTAGAAAAGTCACAGGAGACAAGGAAATAAGATGACAGTTAGGTTAGTCTGAGGAAGGGATGAGAGTCTCCAACTCTGGGGAGGAAAAAAAAAAAAAAGGAAGATATATATAGATAGATATATAGATAGATAGATGTGTTTTCCTAGAATAAAAGTTCCCCTGTTGTGTGAAGGCAGCAAGAAAACAGGGCATAAGAGAGCCCCACACAGCAACTTCCAGGATCTCCCTCCTAGTCTCTCACAGAAGCTCGTTTCTACATCTGCTGAACCCCAGGCACATACTTCCAGCTGTGGGACGGAGCAGGATTAGAGGAACTGCTGGAAAGGAGAGGCAAAGGGGAAGAAAAAGAAAAGAGAAAAAAAGAAATCAAAGGTGTCCATATCTCCCATCCTGAAACAATCAGCTAACAGTGGCATTTCTCCTTGGCAAGGCCATGTGCAAAGGATTTACGGTCCGAGTCCTGAAGGACATTCCTCCCACAGCAGCCCTGAGCCCGAGGGACTGGGAGCCAAGGCAGCGGCCGCTAACACCCTGCACACAGAGGCTGTCCCCCAACCCCTGCATTTTCCACTCCTCTTTCTTTCTTCCTGTACCAGCCAGCGCTGGCTGGTGACAGGGCAGATGCACTGACTCAGTGTGACACTCAGGAACCACTTAGAGCTGTGACAGCACCATGGTCCGATCCTGCTCCTGCTAAAAGCAGTGCCAGTGCTCAGCCTAACGCACAGCTTGCTCGCTCCTGCACACACACCATCTCCTCTGCTAAAAGGCCTTTCCCAGAGCAGCACAGTGGTATATTTCCATCTCACCCGACTAATACATCTGTGTGCTCACACCAAACGCATCATTAGGGCTTCCAAAGCTTCTACTTAACATGCTCAAAAACATATACATGGACCAAGAATTTAGGAAAATATCTCCAATACAAAATACCCTGGAGGAATGAGACCAGATGTTACACAACTGCCGGTCGTTGCACAGCTGGGAATTTTAAAGCTATTTTATGTTAGGGTTTGTTCTTTTTTTTTTTTTCCCCCCTTACATATTTAACAAACAGTTGTAAACCTTGTCTCCAAAAGGTGGCAGTTCTTTTAACGGTTTAAACAGCCTGTTCCTCTGCAGCCTTCTGGGAAGTCACTCTAGTTTATCCTGTGTGCGGTACAGCTGCCCTGGCACTGCTCAGTTAACTTGTCTCCTCCCTGAAGAATTCAGCCCTATTCAGTGTAGCATCCAGGTCCATGCTGACCTCTTCCAATTATGCAGCTGCAGCAATGGCAGTTGGAGCTAGGACATTATCATGCCGTCCTCCAAGTTTCTTGCCCCACAAGCAGGTGTTGAGTCCTGGGAAGGCACACGTGACTGGGAGGTGGTGGCTGAGCACTGGTCTCTGCAGGAGGAGGCAGAGCAAGGAGCAGCACAGCACATCATCCCCCCGAGCATCAGTCTTTGCAGCAGAGCTGCTTCAGGGAGGTGTTGGGCTCCTGAAACAGGCATTGCCCTGCATCCTGCTCAGGACTAGTGATAGACCTAAATAACACCATCTGGAGAGTACATCTAGTATTTCTTCACTCCCTTTCCTTGCAAAATCAGACTGGAAGGCTACAGCACTGTGTTCTTCCTGCGTAGCTCCACAAATGGCACCAATCACTCACCTGAGGCCAGGACCTCTTCCCACATGGGCAGTATCTCCAGCCAGTACCAATAGCCAGGCACAAGGCAGCTGGACTGTGTGTGAGCTTAGCACCTGGAGGAACAGGGCTTCAGAGCATTTCCCAGCACTGGATGGGAAAGGAGCAGTAGCGGGGCAGCAGCGTGCAAGATTATACAGTTTTCTTTAAAGCCAAGCAGAGGGGCTGCTAGAGAAGAGGTGGGCAGGTTTTTGGTGTTGCTGCAGAGGGTCAGGCTGTTTTCTGCATTTAGCTCTAACACGTGGCTGTGGAGAAGGATTCCTCTGTACCTACGTGCCTCTGGCACATAAGAAGTAGCAGACAAGAGTAACCAGCAGCCGCGGTGCTGGCGGTGGTCTTCAGGGCTGCTGCCAGTGGCAGTTGTGCTGGAACTCGGTTGCTCCCTGAGAGACCAAACCACTCAGGATTGGTGGTCCCGCCTGCCTCCCCCCAGCAAGAGGACAGCAAGGGCAGCCGAGTCGGCTGGCAACGGCTCAGAGTAGGAGAATACGTTGTGTGAGCGCGAGCGGGGCTGGAGAGCTGACATGGTTGTGGCAGCCCATTGCTGCGGGCACTGTGCCCTGCCACGCGAGCACGCTGACCTGTTCTTCGCAGGTCACCTTTGCTTGGGGCTCTGCACAGGCACGTGCATAGTACTGCGGTGCAGCAGCAGCAAAAGACGACATGTGAAGTTTCCTTGGAGCTAATCCTCCTTGTCCGTCCTGGGTCAGTTACAACCTCCTGCCCCCAAAACACACCGCCGAGATGAGATTCCCACATGGCATCGATCCATGTGTCTGTGTCTTTACCTTTAAAAGAGTAGAAGCCTCTATTCACAGTTCTCTGCATCCCAACATAATTAATTAGTTAGAGCTTTGCTGCTCGGAGGAGTGGTGCACACAGGAAAGCACTGGCTGCCTTTCTCCCTCCTCTTCCCTTGCTTCTTCTCCCCAACAACTCTACTTGTATGTATTTATTTAGGACGCTTTCTGATCCAGGTGCCTCCAAGCCACCGATCACAGAGGTCTTTGAAACCGTTTTAGCCTACGAGGCAAACACGGGCACCGAGGCTGTTTAGATAAGAGAACAGCAGGGAAAGATGCAGATGGGGCCCAACCATGGTCTAATAACATACTCCGTGTTATCATGCTCTAACAACTTGGCAAAACACACATTGATTGCTGTGGGCACGGGGATGGGACGGCTGTCTATGTGTTTGTATAGACACATACAGCTTATAAGCAGAGGCAATCATCCTAGGTCTCAAACGTTAACATATAGGGGAGGCTTTGGGGCACAGAATGATAGAGGGCAGAAAGAAAAAGGTGAGCATCAATTAAATCAAAAAAGCCTGAGAAGAAAAGGCTATGAGAAGAAGAAAGAAGAAAAGCATCTGAAAAGAATAAAAAAAAAGAAAAGCTGATAGAAAGAAAATACTGAACAGGACTGAAAAATATAGAAGGCAAGGAAGGGAGCAGCAGGGGCTGAGAAGGCTGGAGAGCTTCCCTGCAGCACGGCACAGTACAGACAGTGCACCCCTGAGCCCCTTGTCGGGGTTTTCTGCTCCTTGGTGGTGCCACTTTTGCTCAGGGGACTAGAGACAGCATGGAGAGAGCTGCTCTCATTGCACTGGGCTTGCCTCGACCCCCTGCAAACCACATCTCTCTGCCACCACTCAAGCTTCCCCCCTACCAGGGAAGCTTGCAAAGCCAAAGGCAGCCCAGGGGTACGCAACAGATTACGTGAGAAAGAAAAGGGAAAGAAAAGGAAGCAAAAAAGCAAGGAGGAAATCCAGCAAATCTCATTAGGCTAACAGAAATGCCTGTGTACCCAACATCAGCTCAGCCCAGCTAGAGCCACAGTTTGAAACAAGGAGGGGAAGAGGGAGGGCACGGCTGTGCTGCCAGGGACTTCACGCACACCTCTCGCCTGCACTTACCCAGCCCTGCCAGAGGCACCTTTCCCCCTTGCTGCGTTGGGCTGGTGTGCAAAGCAAACCCTGCCTTTGCGGTACACCTGGTTACACCAAAATGGCACGTCCCCACAAAAACCACACAGAACATCAAGTGCAAAGCTGATTTGGTTAGGAATGTCCAAGTTACGCCAGTGTCAAAGGGATGGAGGATCCACGCCTCAGCAGTAACACTGGTGGCTCTCTGAAAGCTCTGCCTGGCCACAGGAAACACTACCATCTGTGGAATGGGCACGTTGAAAAGGCTTTTTCATATCCAGACATGCCTGCAGGTTGTTTGCAAGATGCTGTCAGAAGGCACTTGCTTCTCTGCACTCCAGCACATTCCATTGCAAAGGCTTATAAGGGCTAAGCACACAGATTGCCTCCATCACCTGTCACGGAGCAGCAGTAAGTGATATACAAAAGCTGATCTTCATTGTAATATATCCAGACAGCACAATCCCTTGCAACTAAGAAGCAAAATAAATGAACAGCAAGTGCACCCTACCCTGGGGTAAACCAGCATAGCATCATTTATTTAGATTTTTGAAAGGAATAATTGCACCTACCCTTGACTCTAAGTACCCATGTGTAATGGAGCAGACAGCAAATGCAATTAAATTAAACGTCAACAGCATTAAACATCAGTTCCTAACTCTCAACCTACCCCATCCATCAGCTAACAAGCACCCTGAACTTCCTCCAGAGACCTCCACACCAGAGCTCTGCTAGCTGCTCCTCCCTGCTCCTTAGCGAGTGAATTCACCATCTGCAGCAGGAGGAGAGGAGCAGCCCTTTCCACAGCCCCACATTTAGGAAGGGACCAACAAGTAATTTCTTCACAGATGCTTCGCTGAAAAGGACCTGCAAACACATGCGCCATAAACCCCTGCTTTTTGGCACCGCAAGCCAAAGGACTTCTATCACCACCTGCAAGCCTGTCCATCTCACAGGATGGGGAGAGGGTTGGTTTATTTGAAGGTGAGGAGCAAAGTGCAGCACGCCTCACCTGTGCTCAGAGCAGCAGGCGTGTTCTCTCACAGCCTAAACAGATGAATCCCTCGATGCAAGGGGGACGATGGGGGAAAGCCCAAAGCGGCTGCTCCAGATGGTGGCTTCCTCCAGAAAGCCGTATTTACGAGGACCATCTGAATAGCTACTGGATCACCGTTGTGCCGAGAGCAGCCAAAACCACCCCTGCCCGGCACCAGGCTTACGCTCCCCCAAAGCCACAACCAGGAGATGCTGGGGGGAAAAGCCCCCTTCAGAGAGCGGGCTGTGGCAAAGACTGCTCTGCCCAAGCAGATGCAGGCCAGCACTGGGAAGGCAGAAATGGCTCCAAATCCTCTTTGTGTCTCATTGCAAGCTGCTGCAAAGGCTGGGGCAGCCAGGAAGCGCCCAGCTCCGCAGCAGCCCGGTGCAGCGCACATCTGCCTGTGCCAGCATTGCCACAGGATGCTGCAGTGGGGGAACACCCTGCAGTTTGTTCCTCAGCCTCTTTCAGTCAAAGACAACCTGCTACAGCTTTTGGATCAGGATTTTTTTTTTTTCAACTTTCCCCAGCAACACAGAGCTGGCAGAATTATCACTGGGCTGATGATGATGATCTCTACAGCTCCAGTTCAGCTGCCTCCTGGATGCGCTGCCTGGCCATGCTCCCCTGTACCGAGCGCTGCTTGGATTCAACTCCTGCTCCCTTCCCACCATATGGTCTCTCTTCTTTTCCCCTCCCTCCTTGCTCAGGCGCCTTTCCCGTGGAAGGTTGCAGGGAAACGCAGCCTCCGTCCCTCCCTCTGCTTTGCTCCGTAGGCGCAGCTCTTTGTTTGGGGACGCAGGCTGTCTCCTTGGCTGGTGTTAATGAGAAGGGTCACGTCAGCACTTGCAGTACTGAGAGCCAGAGGGCACCGTGCTGGTGCTGCCCAGGACAGTTTGCGTCCACGGTCCTCTCCCAAATAGGATTTGGGCAACACCAAGGCCCCCAATTTTTAAGTTGAATATCGGCCATTTCACAGCAGTGCCTTCAGCGCAGGCAGGCTGCAGAGGGATCGGGCACATCGAGCAGGCACGAAGCACAGCCGCTCCCCACCACTTTATTTCTCCTTCTGTGTCGGGAGGGAAGGGGGAAGGGAGGCATCAGCATATCTGCTAAATTAGGGCAAGTCGCACAGCACTGGCTGGCTGATCTGACAGTGGAGAAGCAAAGAGGAATACAAAAAATCATGGGAAACCACAGCATCACGCAGAGAGAATCCCCAAATTCCTAAGTAGTTCTTTCCCCCCACCCCAAACAACTTGCTGTAAAATTCACATTCAGGTTTCCAAGGTCTCGAAGGAGACAAACTGTGTGCTCCCCAAGCCCGCGCAGAGCCACAATTAGTGCAAAGATCAAGAGGGATCTGGTCTAAAGACGACATTAAAGCACTTCCATGCAGCATCCCCTCCCTCCCCACAGTTCCACAGCCGGGGGGGGACCAACAGGTGGGGAAGAGCTCTCAGGCACGAGGGGGATGGATGAGAGAGGATTACGGAGGGTGCTTTGACTGGCTGGCAGGCAGAGAGTGAGTGAATGTGTGACGATGGCTGAGGCAGTTAAAAGACACTAAAAGAACCAACTCCCTGGTGTCCTTCAAGCCTGGAGCCTCCCAGACCCTTACACTCAAAATGGAAAGGAAGAATCAATTTCCTCCTCAGAGCTCAGCCTCTTTCTTTCCTCTTTCCCACTCTCCCCAAACGCTGCCTATTTCCCCCATTAAATTATTGCTGACAGAGCCCTTTAAATTACAATGCAGGATCTTACACTGCCTAATCCACTTAACTCAACCCCAGCTGATTAAATTGGATGCCATATGGTGGGAGAGCACTGGTGTAATCCACAGGGACAGGGACACACTTGACTCATTACCTGGAGTGCAGCACAGAGCCCTCTTGCTACACGCCCCTGCGCCAGGGCCCTGCTTGCTGCAAGGGATGCGATTTGCAAGATGCCGGTCTTCAGCAACGACACCGGCTTTGGCAAGGTGGCGGTGCCATTAAATACAGCCCCGAGCAGCTTAAAGGCACAAATCATCCTCCATCTCTGCTGGCATCTGGCTGTTCCCCCGTCCCCAGCTGGTGTAGTAAACACTCGGTCTCCCAAGGGCACTTTGGAAACTGGGGAAATTTGGTGCTTGGAGGAAAAAAAAAAAAAAAAAAAAAATAGGTGGAGGAGGTCTGTCCATGGGGAAACGTGCCAATATCTTGACTGCACTGATAGCTGGGATTGCAGCCCTCCGACCAGGTCACTGTGCAACGATGAGGATTATAATTAAAAAGGTCACAGCCTAGAATAACGCTCTGCAAGGCGGGCCACAGCCGGAGAGCACATTCCCATGGTAAAGGGGAGATTCGAGGACACACTGAGCAGCCGTTGGCTGGACCACATCTGGGGAGCCAGCCCTCCAGCACCGTTGGAGCCACACAGAAAGAAACACGGCCATCACCCAAACTAATAATGTATCAGCACTTCCCACAGTGCAGCGTTATCCATCAGGAAAGCCCCGTCCCAAGCACTGACAGCACTAATAGCACTCCTCCCGGAGAGTACTCATGTCCGAGAGGTCAGTGTGAGCCTCGTTTTGTGACGTGCCATTTGAAGTGTGAGAGATCAGTGATTTTCCCAGGCTCGGAATACATCCTAGGCATCCTGGTTCCCCTTCTTCTTGTCCTAGTGGCCAAGTGTCCCTCTTTCCCAATCAACTGCATGGCCAAATCAACCACTGGAAGAAATCATAGCTGCTCTCAGCCCTGGCAGAGCCTTTGCAAAACACATCATTAGCTGCAGACTAGAGAGGATGGGCTGAGAAAATGCCAGGACAGGAGACCCAGGTCCCCTCACACACCACAGGATTGCTACTCCATAATTACCTAAAACTGTACGATAACCATACCGGAGAGAGAAAGAGCAGTCACACATCAGGACCTGTTTCCTTACCTTTTTGAAGGCTTAAGGTCAGATTTTCAGTCTGTCACTGTAGGAGGTAGAAACTCACCTCTAAAAGCACCAAGAAAACCAGGAACCCACATGATCATAGGAGGTCAGGCTTTAAGAAGACAACCAATTTCTGTGAAAGCAAAGGGATGTTATCAAAGCCAGCTGTGCCTCCCCAGGCCCACAACAGCATCACCTGAGGTGCTCAAGCTTTGGCCGATACAGGATTCATAGGGTCCTGGGGCTTTTTCTTTACCCAGGAGGCAGCAAACCCAGTATTTTAAGCCAACCACACTGTCAACATCTATTTTTCCCTCCACTTCTCCTAAAGTCCCAACTATCTCAGTAGCTTCCTAAGGTAAGGGCATTTAGAGGTGGCAGAGAGTGAATGCAAAGCGGTTTGTCCTCACGCTGGAGCTGCCCCAAGGAAAGAGCCGCAGACCCGGCCGACGCAGCGCTGCCCGGGCAGCAGATGCAGGAGGTGCTTCCAGCCCCCTCGGGACATGCGTGGTTTTATTAATCCTGTCAGTCTATTAGCAGCTGATGGATGGAGGCTGATGGGGAAGGCAAGGCACTCCCTTCGTTAGAGATACTAATATAATTTACAGAGCATGCCCAAGGCCCTGCAGAGCTTTACCAACCCTCGCTCTCATTTGGATGGATGCTGAGCCCCTCTCAGCCCCACAGGTCTCGGTGATAGGGGATGGAGGTGCTGAGCACCCGCCGCAGCCATGCCTGGGGCCTGGTCCTGGCTACGCAGCGTGTAGTGCAGTGCAGAAGGGTTATGCAGCCAGCCAGGCACCAAATCCTCATTGCGTGGAGGAGCTGCAGACGTCCCGAGCTCGGCCTCCCCTTGCTCCTGCAGCCCAGCAAGATGAAAGAGGCCAGATCCTGTATGTCCCATAAGCACACATCCGTATCAAAACCTGCCAATAAAACCAGCGCCGTGCAAAACGTGCCACCGTGTTTGGCGCGGCGGCATTCGGGGACCCCACCGCATCCACCCGCGGAGCCGCGGGAACTACAGCGGCTTTGTCCCATCTGCTTTTCAGACTTGCATTTGGCCGCGGAGCTGGGGAAGACGCTGCTGGAGCGCAACAAAGAGTTGGAGGACTCCCTGCAGCAGATGTACGCCACCAACGAGGAACAAGTGCAGGAAATTGAGGTAGGAACACAGTCGGGCCAGGGGTGGGGATGGGAGCTGCTCAGCCACCGCTGTCACCTGAGGGCGATGGTGGGGAAGAGGTCCTTCCGCCAATGCCAACAGCTCAGATGCCAGGAGAAAGGAAAGGATGCGCCATGGGGACGGGAGTTAAAATATCTTCTGTGTGTACCTGAAGCGGGGTGGATTAAGGTCTGGTCAAGCCCATCCCAGCCCTGGAGAGGGTCCCCTTCCCCCACTCACTGGGATTTTCCCCCTGCCCAGATGTGCACACCAGATTTCAGCACCGGGTTGCACCTGGGGCACGTTTGACTTTTCTCTGCCCACCCGCCAGCCTTCACACTCGCCTCTCTTTGCTCTGCTGCTGCTTTCCCTTGATTCCAGTTATTCATAATCACGTTTGTTCCCAGCTGGGCCCTCTGCACCCCCGTAACACAGCCCCCTTTGTTAGAGGCATAAAATAGCTCTTTCTCCAAGAGCTGCAATCTAAACCACTGTTTCAAGCATCCTTTGGGGTCAGGGCAGTATTTCTAAGAGCCCACAGAACTAAGCTTAGAGGCTTAAACCTGCTGTGCCGGGAGGGTTTTCATCCACTGGAAAACTTCTAGAGATCTGTGAATTAAAAAAGATCAGAACCCCCCTGATTTAAAAAGATGCAGGGCAGAGGAGGCCTGCGAGTTCACAAGAGCAGCACGTGATGGCTGCGGGGAGCTGACAGCTGATGTCCGAGGAAACTGGTGGATGGATTTAGCCATCCCCCCCCAGCAGCCCTTCAGGAGCACGTCCACCATGGATTTGGGATCTGGTCCCAGCTGAGCGGGAGCTCTTGGGGAGATGCCCCTCTCCAGGATAAAATCTTGCAATGACAGACTCATAGAAAGGGGTCTTTGAACATGCAGAAACCGCAAGTCTCCTCACATTTCATGGACTCAGAGTTTTAGCCTGAATTCCCAAGGAAACGCAGCTTCTGCAATCGATCTGTCAGACGATCCAGTAACCAACTGGCCAATTTCAGTCAGCTTTGGTGGAGGGTCACAGTCCCAGGGATATCAACTTCCTTTGGGTACTGGGAATAAAAAAGCAGCTGAATAGAGAGAGATTGAGGTTAGTGCCCTTCACAGAGGGCAGGGGAAGTTCGATCGTATTTTAGACACGAAAGTATCTACAGTGGGCAGGGGTATGAATATTTCACCTGTGCAAAAGGGTTCAACCAGGTAGAGGAAAAATCAGCCACAAAACACATTATTAGAGAAAGCAAAGGCTGTAGGAATTTCTGCCTGTGAAACAACCTGGATTTTGGATGTGGGGTGTTTCTGTTTTGCTTTTTCTTGCAGTACCTGACCAAGCAACTAGAGATGTTGCGGCAGATGAACGAACAGCATGCAAAAGTCTATGAGCAGCTGGACATGACAGCACGGGACCTGGAGCTAGCTAACCAGAAGCTCGTGCTGGAAAGCAAGACATCCCAACAGAAGATACAGTGGTACGGCCTCCCTTCCTCCCACCGCAGCGATGCTGTACCCAAGAGACCTTCATTTCCCCTTCCCCCTGCCCCAAAGCACAGCACGTCTTTGCTATTCAAGCCATTCTCTTACCACTCACGTTTTGCAGCTATTTACAACACAAGCTCATTGCACCGATGCTGGTTAGCAGAGGTCAGCCACAGCACAGACAACCCTGGGACGAGGGCTGGGTAAAGGAGTGTCTGTAGCTGCCAGGAGAGAGGCACGGCAGCCTCTCCTCCTCCTCTTCAGATGCGTTTCCTCGAAGAAGAGGCACATAATCATATTAGGGAGGTCCCCACCACACAGCGCGGCAGAAACACTAGGCACAGATCCAGCATTTAGCAAAACCCTGCCTAGCCCATGCTGAAACATCAGTTTGTCAATAACTTTTTCTTTCCTAAAACAGGCCCACAATCAAGGTCATCCCTGGAAAGAACAGACTAAGCCATGTCCTTGCAATGCAGCATCTTTAGCAAACAACTGTGGAGAGAGGGAGTTTCAGAGCAGAGAGTTTTTTAAAACTGCATTCACAGCCAGAACAAAATGAAATCTCTGCCTGGTCTCTGTGTTCATCTCTACAAGAGAAACAAGAGGAAGAGAGTAGATAGCTCGCCTGCTTGCTTTTAGTGCAGAGATATTCCAGGCTAGTGCTTATGTGCCAGAGATGACTGTTTTAGCCAACTGATTTGGGGACAGAGGGTCTCAAATTAGTATGATCCCTTGCCGCTGCTTCAGTCCCCCACCCTTTTCTACAAACACCCCCATTCAAGAGCAACCACGCAGACAAAGACTACCACTACCATGAAAAGCAAGTGCTGTCATGGTCCCAGGGCACACGCTAGAAACTGGAAGCACCTTCCAGGCTTTCTCTGTAGGGAAAAAAAACACCTTTCAAGGACCTGTAGTGCCTGAATCCTCATCCATGCTCCCTCCTCTCTCCGCAGCTTGACGGAAACAATCGAGGGGCTGCAGAACCAAGTGGAGGAGCTGCAGAAGCAGGTGGAGGAAATGCGGAGCTTGGAGCAGCTCCGCATTCGGCGAGAGAAGAGGGAGCGGCGCCGAACCATCCACACCTTCCCCTGCCTTAAGGAGCTGTGCTCCAGCCCCAGGTATGGAGCCTTCCCTTTAGCAACCCCTCCAACCTTCTCCCCCACCTCCTCTGCCCGTGAACAGGGGATGCAGTGGGTTAGCCCCTCGGGGGTGCACAAAAACCCACATACACCCCCCTAGAGATCTAGGCTCTGCATCAGAGCCTGAAACTCAATGCTGGAGGTGAAGGGAGGACCTCCCTCTCTCCTACCCGCCTGCCTAAGCAGGTGGCGTTGGCAAAGCAGAGCCTTCATGATGCCAGCATCAGTGATGCCTCGAATGCAGAGACATAAGCTCTTTTTCAGAGGGCAAGAATAGCTATCCAGGAGGATCTGGATGCCTCACGCAGCTGCACTGGGCCAGGCTGCGGGGGACAGGCATTGCCTGGAGGGGCTGGGACTCTCCTGGCATGTTGGCAGGGAGCTGTGTGGGAACACATACCAGACAGGACACATTGCTTGAGCTCTAGGTAGCTCAAACCAGCCTCTCCCAGTACAGCCCACCCAGTAATACATCACGTGAAGAGGACCCTTACCTCAAGCTGCCTCCACAGCTTCCCTTCCTGAACCAGCACAGCCCGTTTTCTCTTTGCAACTGCCTCCCAGCACAGTACCAGCACCTCTGGCTCACTGAAACCAGTTGAGATGGTGCACTTTGTCCCCTATGACTCCAGCACCCCCCAGGAGCACCAGTCACACACCAAGATACGCCACATGCTGCCAAGTGCTGTACAAACACATTCAGCACTATCGCACACTTGATCCTCCTTAAAACCCAGCCACTGTGTTAATTTACTGACCTCGTGAGGGCATTTCTTGCTCAGCTTTGTCCATAATAGAGGCTTCTTTAAATAGATAAGCAATCGATAAACTTCGTTACTGAAAGCATCCTCTGCCAGAGGATACAAACAAAAGACACTTTTACTGCAGCAGCAACGGGGATGTTTATGAGGCCATAACCTAACCCCCAGCAAAATCCACTTAATGTCTCTGCGGTTCTTTTCCCCCCCCGTCCCCCAATCCCACTCTCCCCGCAGTGCCTCGGGACCTCAGTTCGGCTTGCAGCTCTGCAGTTGGCTCTGAAGGTCAGGCTGCCCTTCAGTAACTTGGAAATCTATTCAATACCCCCCGCCACCAGTCATGCCTCCCAGGGGAAGTCACGGTGCTTGCTTTTTTCCAATCTGTTCTAACCAGATAGGATGCCATGGGCACTTCATCGAGGAGGAGGAAAATCTGATTTCCCGACAGCAACATGAGGGAAGGGGGAAGCGCGTGCTATCGCTTCCCAGGCAGTGAGCAATGAAGAAGGGCTAACTGTCAGAAGTCTCTTTCTGCCTCCCTTGCTGTATAAATCTTCTCCCACTCTCTCTGGAGCACCTCCCAGACACAGGACAGCAGAGCCTGCGCTTCTGGTTTTTGGCTGGGTGGGGTCTGGGGTTGTCGGCAGCTGCAGCGAGCAGCTGATGAACTCCATGATACAGTGAGTAGCTGATGAACTCCAGCAGGAAAAACTCAAAGCCTTCTACTTTCAGCTCTTGAACTGGTAGCACTTGAGCATTCATCCTTGCTTCATGGCAACGTTGGTGGCTTGTCCGTTAACCAGATGAGTCTTTTACCTTTTAGGGTCTAATTTCCCTCCTGTCTTTCATCACTGCTACCAAATGAGACTGCAGGTTCTCTGAGACAGAGACTGGTCTCTGTGTCCAAAAGAGCCACAGCCACAACTCGTGGTCTCCTGGCACACGGGAGGAGGCAAATCTCACTCCATGAGCTCAGGTTACCTCCTTTCTGGGCATCAGTGGAACTACTTACATGACAATAAGACACAACCTGAGTGCCTCATGGACTGTCATTTGATCGGACTCTCTCAAGGGTCTTTCTTCTCTTTCAGGTATGAGGATGCGTTCCAGGTCCACAGCAATTCCACAGAGTTCAACCAGAAGCCACTGGAGAGGGAGAATGAGCGTCTCCAAGCCATGGTGAACTCCCTGAGGTCCCAAGTCAACCAGGAGAAGCAGCGGAAGGAGAGGGTCGAGCGAGAGTACACCTCCGTTATTCAGGAGTACTCGGACCTCGAGCAGCGGGTGTGCGAGATGGAGAACTGCAAACTGCGCATCAAGGAACTGGAAGCGGAGCTCCTAGAGCTGCAGCAGATGAAACAAGTCAAGAAGTATCTGCTCAGCAGAGAAGACAACTTGTCTGAGGCCCTCCTTGAGCCGCTGAATAACGCCCCAGAAGCAGACTACATCGACCTGTCTGAGGAGGAGGGAGGGAAAAGTCATGGGCCATCAATGACGCCTTCTCCAAACCACCCTGTCCGGA
Source organism: Fregata magnificens (assembly GCA_013389945.1). Lineage (NCBI taxonomy): Eukaryota > Metazoa > Chordata > Aves > Suliformes > Fregatidae > Fregata > Fregata magnificens. The sequence continues at coordinate 173,258 of WAAD01021825.1, read as the reverse complement.
AAAGCTGCAGTGACACAGCCCTCAATGCCATCGTGACCAAGGATGCCGTGAGCCGGCACGAGGGCAATTACACGCTGCACGCTAACAACGTCCGCAAACGGGGCATGTCCATCCTGAGGGAAGTGGACGAGCAATATCACGCCTTGCTGGAGAAGTACGAAGAGCTCCTGAGCAAATGCCGGCAGCACAAGGACAGCGTGCGCCACACAGGGGTCCAAACGTCCCGGCCCATCTCTCGCGACAGCTCCTTCAGAGACTTCCGGGGAGAGGGTCACGAGTTGGAAGAGCGGAAAACCATGGAGAAGACCATCAGCAAACATGTGGAGGCAGTGGACAAGCGGCTGGAGCAGAGTCAGCCCGAGTACAAGGCTCTTTTTAAGGAGATCTTCTCCCGCATCCAGAAAACAAAAGCAGACATCAATGCCACAAAGGTGAAAAACAAGAGCAGCAAATGAGTCCTCCCTCTCTGCAAACTCCCACGTGCAATCGCAACAGCCAAGTCTTCTCTTCAGCCCCAGGAAACGCCACGTGGCCCCACTGCTTTGAAGGTTCGAGAGGTCTACAAGCAAGAAAATGTCACAGAGACTCAACTCACTTTTTTAAGCTTGGGCTCTGGACAACTCGTTGGGACAATTGTACATTGTAGTTAGAGGATTTCAGAAACTGTATGACGGATCTCTGCATGAGTTGCTGCCGCTGCCAGACATCACAACAGCAACGTAAACCACACCACGAAAAAAGAAAACCGAACACCTCCTCCACCCTTTTCAGCTTGTCTTACAGCCTGATTATCTGCAAGCAAAAGCCTGGATGTCCTCCAGCATCCTGCCACAGCTGGAGCGCAGTGTTTCAAAGTAAAACAAAAAGCCATCAGAACTTCAGGGGCTGCTCTAGCACACCAGCCCAACCCTCCACTTTGGTTTTATGGCTAAGAGCCTACACTTGTACCCAAGAGACTTCTGTCTACGCCTTCCCCTTCCCCAAAGGGCAGTACGTTCTTGCTATTTAAGCCATTCTCTTATCAGTCAGGTTTTTCAGCTATTTACAATGCAAGCTCATTGCAACTGGAAAAACTTGAAGAGAAACATAAAACTGATCGTTCTGTCTTCATCAGCATCGCTTAGTATTTCAGTCCATACTCTCCAGACTTTGTAGGCATATGGGATTTCCTCGCTTTAAATCTGCCCCAGTATTTCAGCCCAGGTGAAGCACTGTGCCTGGTAGGAACTTGATGACCAGGGCTTTCCCATAAGCTAGACAAGAAGTGCTATTACAGTATCAGAGACATGCTTACATCTCATGGTCTGGGTACCAGCCCTCTGTGCTGTGCTCTTCAAGAGGTTGTCATTGCCCCATTGTAGCAAACTCCTCAAATACAGCTTGCATGGGCTTGCAAAACTGACTACCAGTGACTTGCATGCAAGCAGGATAAAGCATCACACTCGAATGGCGTCAGGAGCTCTGGCCCTGGCAGTAGTGCTGATCACACATTGCCCCACACTTTTGGTCTGAACATCTCCCCATTCGAGAGAACAGATTTCAGTTTTCTGCTGAAAATAATCTTTCTTGGCTGAGATACTGTCTCCAAAGGTTGTCACCTCACATGTTCCAGTTCACTTTCCAGCACTGAAATCTCCTCACTTTTGCTTCCAAACACACAGCCAAAAGGCCACTGCAGTCTCAGGAATCACCAGTTTCCATTTTTCATGAACTAGATGTTGACCTTGTATGCTCAGACAGGCGTTTTAGGTAGAGAAGCAGCGTTTCATTACAGCTTAGGCAACACCCTGAGCATTGAGCCACAAAACCCGAGCAGTTCAGTGTAAGCTACCTATTCTGTACCTGCCTGGAGACAAACTACAGATCTCGATGCTATTTTCACCAGCTTACATCGCAAAATCTTGGGGAAATGGTCGGCATTTTTGCAACATCGAGGTAAATAAATGAGAAACTGGCTTTGGAGGGGGAAGACTTAAAGTGTAGTTATCCTCCAAGTCTAGGGTCTTGACAATACGAGGAGCTACCTTTCTTTCACTTACCATGGGATTAATGCAAAAATACCCCCCAAAATACCCTCTTTTGTTAAGCTGAGTACCACGGAGGTAAGTTGGCAGGAGCACGATGCCCAAACCATACCCGCTCCAGAGGTCTCCTCCTCAAACTACCCACCACCAAACGCTCCGCTCTTCCACGCTCTGCATTTTCAGGTGCCCTATGGCCCCAAACTGAAGAAACATTAGGAGCCATAAGTGCGACTGTGGCTACCAGCTCTGTAGCAGTATGGAGAACCTTCATGCCTTATTTATTTATAATGGAAAGCAGTTGTCTAATAAAATAAATAAAAATGAACAACAACAGCAACAAAAGCATCGGTGTTGATTTTCTCGGAGCATTCACCACCCTAGTACTTCAACATTTGTAGTAGGGGATATCTGAAGCAATGTTGGTTTAAGTCAGCCAGTGTTTACTCTTGCAGTCATCTGGCTGCTGCAGAGGTGTGGGAAGAGGATCACCTTCACTTTCCGTTTTAAGCAATCCTGTGTGAATCAGCATCACAGTTAAGTGTACAGCAGATTAAATATATTTTCAAATGCTTTATTCTCTTCTCAAATAAAAAGAAACACTGGTATTCTCAAAGCTGAGACTTTCTTTACAGCTCTTTTTACTTTTAAGAACAGCAAGAGAGTTATTTCTTTGATTTTCATGTATGATTTGGGTCAAGAAAATGCTTCAGGCTCCTTTGCAGAAAGCAGAGAGAATATGCCAAACTATACTGCTGCATTATTTATATAACATACATTTTATGCACTTGGACCACTAACATTTGCCACACGATAAAAACCCGTCTTTTGTCAGCTCTGAAGTCTCTGTAAAACTGCACAATTTCTAAGCTCGCAATTCAAATGCTATTTTTGGTTTGGTCTCTCTTGAAAACCACACATCCAAAAATGACTGATGTAAGTAACGCGATGTTAGCATTTGGCTTAACAAAGGAACAGCTGCCGCGTATCAGCAGTTTGTTCGGCAAGGCGCTGAGGGCATTTTTTCTGCATCCAAAAATATTAGTGGCCATATATATACGTCCTGATGACTGTGTGAGTCAGAGTCACTTGATTTTTTCTTAAGTGAGGCTTTCTGTGATGAAAGGAGGGAAAAATAAGCATCTTCCGGCCTTTTATCCCACCTTCTATCTAAACTTTTCAAATTGCTTTGAAAACACCAAGGAAAACTACACGACTCCATTACGAGGTAAGAAGAGAGCGTTAAACAACCACGCTGCTCACCACAGAAACTGGTCTAATAGAGAGCAGCAGCTATTTAATAGCACACCCCCGTGATTCAGGAAAGTAAAATACTGCATGCAATTAAAACGGATGAGAAAAAGTACGATAGGAATAGGAAATAATGATTAATTTCAGAATTTGGCAAAACCAATGACCCTCTTCAGCTCACGCCATTAAGATCAATAAGGCCGCAGCTTGTCAAGAATTCAGTTTTATGCTGAATTTGAAAGATGGCATTTAGACAAGTGCATTTCCATCAGATCTAGTCCGGCTTCTTACTTTACCACCAGCTGGAATAACCCTTCAGAAAAGCACCCATCATGAGAAATAGGGATGGACCACTTGAAGCACAAGTTCAAGGGTTTTACAGACCTCGAACTCTCATGGGGAAGGAGATTTCCCGATTCAGCAATCTTCCCTCTTTTACAGGAGCTGAGACCTTCTGGAAGGTCCCTCCAAGACCAGACTTGCTCCTACCTTAATGGCTTGTGCCCTTACTCACACAAGGAGTGACCGGCTCCTTGGACACATCAGCTTTTGCATCACGTTTCAGGGATGGCTCCTTACAGCTCCTGCTCACCAGCGACCACCACCACCACCAAATGGGGTGAGCTCGCTTTCTAAGCCAGCATCAGTACTGAGGCAGTACATTTCTCCCGCTTAAATGTCAAAAGCTTGGCTCTTCCTGGGTCACGCCAAAGTGAGACCTTGTCATCCCAAGTCCTGCCTGCCAGGGAGAGCTGTCTCTAACCATCCAAGCAGAGGTCATTCTCCTTTTCACCAAGGCTCTTTGGATGCCTGCATCAGCCAGCACAGTGTGGGAATGAAGCAAACCAGAGAAATGTCCTTTTAGATGGGTCTGGCTTCAACTACGTGACCTTGAAGCTCCTTTCCCAGCCCCTCTGTGCGCTGTACAATGACACCGTCCCTGGTGTGCGTTACCAGCACAATAACAACACCGACATGTTTGACAACAGTTGGTAAAATGAGTCATCCTGCTTTGGATATTTTACCCATCCCTCTGGCTACAAATTACAAACATTTACCTGTTCCTTGTTAGAAATTAAGGTCACCAGATGGCATGGTTTTCTCTGACAGTTCTGGTTTTTTTCCTTAAAGCACGCTGTTTTCAGCCGAGTTTGGACAGGGAAAGCAGAGCAGAAGAACCCCAGGACACAGAGATTCAATTAAAACAAAGCGCAGAGCCCTCCTCAGCCCCCGGCTCAGCATCAGTCAGGGCAGACCGACCATCAATGTTCGGGACCTGCTCCTTTCCCGAGGACTGAGTTTCCCAATTTTGCGCTGATTATCTAGCTGGGACCCAGCTCAGATCCCCAATCACACGCTGTCTTTATATCAGCTTCGAAACACCCATTTTGACTTCACCCACAGTTTTAAACAAAAGATCGTCAGCTCCTGTCAAAAAAACAGAGCTAATGACAGCCCCAGCCCTGCCTGTGCATTTTCCTACTGCCAGAAATAGCAATCCCTGCCCCTCTCAAACGCACACCCTTCTCATCAAGCCAACGTGACAGCTCCAACAGGAGCAAGAGCTGAAGGATTTCCACAAGTTCTTCACTCCCCTGCATCCCACTCCCACCTCTGCATCTCTCTTACAGACCTGGAGACATATATGTGCTGCTGTATCAGCCTTCATTAAAAAATAGATATACAGATATATATATAAAAAACTTTTTAGCACTCTTGAGCAGACAAAAATCTGAAAGCTGAAGCATCCCAGGTGCAAATATTAGACAGTAAATAAAAAATGCTGGGTGTATTTTCACTTTTACGCCCGGCCATCAGCCGCTCAGCTCAGGAAGGCGCGGGGTGCAGGCGGGAGCAGGCTGTCCCCCACCGCTGCCTGCGCAGGGGCTGCCCAAACCAGCCTCTGGGACCCACCCGGGCCCCCCTCTGGGTCACACCGGGGCACCACGTGGCCACCTCACCCCAGCATCCTTGCCCCCAGCCATCCCACCACCTGCCACAGCGGGGCCTGCCTCAGTGCCCAC
>WAAD01021825.1:93496-148428 GCA_013389945.1 Fregata magnificens | reverse complement strand
CACCCCGACCCCGCTGTAGGGGCAGGGTGACAGCCGCGGTCGCCGGTGTCCCCGGGGCCGGCACCCCCGACGCTGTTCTGTGGCCCTGGCCGCCCCTGACCCCGCGGCGTGGATGGGCCGATCTCCGCAGCAGCCCCGCTCCCACGGTCCCCGGGGACACGCGTCGCTCTCAGACATGCCATCTCTGCGTCCCGTTCCACGGCCGCAGCCCCAAGAACGGGGCTTAGGGTCTGCCCTCGTGCCCGTGACGCCCTGCTGCTGCAGGCACCGGGGGACGTGACTCCTCGCAAGGAGCAAACCGGCCCCTTCCCCCCCCCGGTTGCTTGTAGCAGGGAGGGAACTGGAAGGAAACTTTCTGAGAAACAGGAGTTTTAATGATTTCGCACCCCGAGCGCCTATTATTTTTTTAAATATATCTCAGTTTGCTCTCATAAAAGATCACGCTGCACGTTCCTTACATGAGCAGATAGTTTTGAAGTCATTGCAGTTTATCGTGAGGATTTTGCAAACAGTTATTCTTGTAATTGCAGGTTTTTTGCAGGATCCGCTGCAGAAGGTTTTGTAAATATTTTGTGGGTGGGTCAGACTGAGAATTACTCAGGTCTCTTGCTGCTCTGTTCAGAGTTTAATCAAAAGATAAATCCTGGTTGCGATCAAAATAGCAGTCACCAGCACCAGTGACTAGAGATGACGTTTCAGAGTGTTTTTTCCCCACAGTTTTTATCGCTTTGGAGCAGATTGATTGGCAGGACAAATGTTGCTTTAAAGCGATTTAAGGGAGTGATATGAAAGAGTTCTGCACAGGCTTTGTCAACGCTTCAAAGCTGGCTCAAGGGATGCTTTCAGTTGTGAATTGTTGGTTATTTAATGACAAAAGTTATTGTATTGCCAGAGACACGGCTGGTGCATTGCAATGTGCGTTTTCAGTAGCAGAAAGAATAAAGGAGAAAAAAAGAGCTACCTTAGCTATCATATGCTGTTAGCTAGAACTGCAGATCCGGTTTTCCTCCAGAGTCTCCTAGTTAAACGAGTCTGGAAAACAAATTTAGACAGAACACAACTGCCAGCTTTTGGTTTTTATTATTGCAGTGAAGAAAAACTGCTAAGCCCTGCTTTTCTCTCCAGGTATATAAACTCTGTTCATAGAAGTGCTTAATTTGAAGCATCTGCCAGCATTATTGAGCTGCAATGTTTGTAGCCAAGTTCAGATATTGAAAAAAAAAAAAAAAAGCTGGTTTAAACATGGAGTCATTAGTACACCTTTCACAGGCAAATGAATCCAGATTCTCAGAGAGAAACTGTTGAATTTATTGTTTTCAGCTGAAATTATTTTTTTCCTGGTACCACTTAACCATCCCCGCTTCATTCCTGTACTCAACAGGATGAGACAGGGGCATATCTCATCGATAGAGACCCCACGTATTTTGGTCCAATACTGAACTACCTCCGGCATGGGAAGCTCATCATAAACAAGGAGCTTGCAGAAGAAGGTAAGAGAAGAATGCAGGGGAAGAACCGCAAACACTGTTCGATTGCCATATCCAAGAGCCATCATCAGAAACGTGCCTGAGCGCACAGGGCTCCTGACGAGGCGATGTGTAAGGGTGTGAGCAAGCCGCATTTCCTGGTAGCGCTGTTAGTTAGTACCGTTAGTTTCTCAGAAGGACGCTTATTAACAGGGATTAAATCATTAGATTCTGTATCTTCCTGAAAGCAGAGGCCTGCAGCTTACAGCACAACCCATCGCTGTTCTGCTTAGCTCAAAGGCTTCTGTTAGCAGAGCAAAAGATCTGTGAGCGCATCTCCTCTCCCTCCACAGACAGCAGCTCTCTACAAGCACGCAGCTTTAGTGACTTTCCCCTAATGGGGCTGTGCGAACAAAATAGAGATTGTACCACGAGGTTTCTGATAATCACAGGGAAAGGGGAATAACCTTTCTTAAAGATCCTCGAAGTCACAAAAGGAGGTGACAGCTAGTTGGTCATTTTCCTCCAGCCTGGGAGCATGAGATCGGTGGTACAGTCTATTCAGCATTCGGGGATTTTCTCACATCTGGGCTAGATTTGGGGTCAGGAGCAGGTGTTGCATCCTTGTAGCAGAATCATCTTCATTCTACCCTGTACAAAGTCACAGAATTTCTCTCTGCTTTTGGTTCTTTTTTTAGGGGTACTGGAAGAAGCAGAGTTTTACAATATTGCATCTCTTGTGCGGCTGGTGAAGGAGCGGATACGGGATAACGAGAACAGAACCTCTCAAGTAATGCACAGGAACTTTTGTGTTATGAAGTCAGTCATTTTCTGTAGTGTAGTGGAAGGACATGTGGCTGTAGACACTTCTAGTAGCAGGTTTTTTGTTTAGTTGTCTTGCACAGGTGGAATCGGTGCTTTTAGGTAGATCCAGGGCACAGCTAGGAAAGAGTATCCATTGTGGTTTTATAAGCACGGACCGCTGAGTCATCTTGTTAGCGCTGCAGGGAAAGACAATGAATGGTTAAACAAGAGGGGCCAGGAGCAACGATGGGTAGGTATAAAGCAAAACATACTGCTTTGGTATGTAAAGAATAGTTCAAACTCTTCCTTCTCTGAACCATTTTCTTCCCTTTGTATCTGTCTGTGGCAAATTTTTCCATTGCTGCTCAGCCGATATTAATCACGCCCACTAGATTCAATTTCAGAAGAGAAACACTTTGAAAAAGCAGTAAGTGGCTTTGAAAGCCAAAGAAGTTTTGCTTTCACTGGCCCTTAGACACACAGAAGGCTTTTAAGAGAAGCGTGCCAACCGTATGTACCTGTTTTAGAATCGGTTGGATGGTCAGAAGGATGACACTTCAGAAAGCCTGTGGGACTCAGACTTCCTCAAATACCAAGACAACAGAGCAGGAGAGGTTTATTAATTTCCCAGCTTGATGCTAGTATAACAATTACTAAACTCATGCTTATTTTTATTCTCCACGCTCTAGGGACCTGTGAAGCATGTGTACAGAGTCCTGCAGTGCCAAGAGGAGGAGCTCACACAGATGGTGTCCACTATGTCCGACGGGTGGAAATTTGAACAGGTACCATTACCAAAGAACGGCAGAATCCCTTTGAAAGCTGCATATGGAATAAGCAGAGTTTGCTATTTAATTGCACTTCACACTGCTCTTCTGAAGAAGCAGTCTGAACTGAGCAGCCGTCCACTTAGGTAGAATAACTGACAGGGAAAGGCAGAATTCACTCAAATTGCCAAGAGAGATTTCATTTTCTCTCAGGACTTCTTGTATCCTTGTCAAATCCCAGAGCAATTCTTCCCTTCTGCTGCATTTCATCACATATACCAGGCCCCAGTACAACGGTTTTATCCAGGAAGATTAATAGAGCCATGAAAAGACACAGCGTGACTTTTCTGGAAGCTCAAAGCCATGACTCCTGCATTTGTTAAAGAGGTGATGAGTGACATGAGAAATATGCTTCCTGCAGACGCCTTTGTAACGCAGCCAGTTTCAGGACTAGGTGTCACTGAAGTTGCATACAGCATTAGTTCCAGATTTGGTTTCTGGAATTGAATACAGTCCTCTTATTTAGGAGGATGGAGAACTGGAAGCCAGCTGGCCTGCATGTTAATGCTATATTAAGAAACTGCAGAATAGGCTCTGTGGATTGCAGCTCTGCCATCTTCCCAATCAGTCCAGCTTCAGTACAAGTGGATGTTGTGGGAGATGTGCTGACACGAAGTGAGGCATAGGATTAGCAACAGCACTTTGCATCACTTGTTCATATATATCTGTTCTGTAATGCCTGAAAACTCCTATTGCATAGTGGAGAGGCAGCCAAAAACTCTTGCCCCTGTGAGCCAGTAGCAAAATCTTGTGACCAAGAGCCACTAGCTTTATGGAAATGCAGTTCTCCAACACCCAGGGTTTGCTGTCCAAAAATTTGCTGAACAGATGTTGCCTTTCACATGTGCACGTACACATCCCCAAACCCAAAAGGCTATAGGTAGTGCCCTACCTAGGAATCTGCACCCTTACCTCTTTCCTAGTCTTGCTTTTCAAATCTATAACAGTAAGGTCAAGCTACTGGTTACAAGCAAATGCTAGTGTGTTCCCTTCCTGTTCCCTCCCTCCGCCATCCGCAACCTTTGCACAAACCACCGAGATCCCTGCCAGCCTCCTTCTTCCTGTACACTGCAAGCACCAGAAAAATTTCCCGCACATCCCACTCCAGCACGCTCCCACCATCAGGAGCTGTTCTTGCCCTGCCCTGGGACTTGCGTTCAGCTCAAACACTCCCAAGAGCAGCAAGCCTAAACAGGACAGACAGATACGATGCTTTGGTCAGGGCTAGACCTCACACAGCAGTACAGCCTCTCTCCAGCTGTGAGATGGTCCAGACTGGGTCACAGAGCAGGAACATGACAGTGGTGCAGCATGGAACATGTCCCATGCTGAAATAGGCCCTGCTGGGAGGCACATTGTAGCTGCAGCCTATTGCCAAGTTCTTTCTTGATGTGCAACCCAGCATGGCTTCTACCCTCCCCCAAATCACACCACTTGGCATGCTGAGACGTGTTAGGAAAGATGGTAACAGATCTGCGTATTGGGGACAAAGAGAGCCTATTGCTAAATCTTAGCCTGGATGCCAGGGATTGAACAGAGCAGACATTCCCTTCACGGGCTCTTTGGATCCACTCACTTCAAAACATCAAAAAGACTGGTTCAGAAACCTGCATGAAAGCCAGAAGTGGTAAAAGCTGTTGCAGCCTTATTGTCTGTCAGGCTTGGGTTCTCAGAGGAGCATGTGGCCTTTCAGGTTCTCTGCCTTGTGCCATTCAGTCCTGCTTAAATTAAGGATGGAATAGAAATTTGCTATTTTAAACAGAAATCCATTCTCCTGTCCACCTACAGTTCAGTAGTCTGGAAAATTGCTATCTTTATCAAAAGATACTTTGTGTGTGTCAAGTAAATAATGGTGTGTGGTACTGAAGTATCCAAGAGCTTAAACGGTCAAGACAGGGAGCAGGGAAGCAAAAGCCAAAAAAAAAAATCTTTTTTTAATCCCATGTCTACTGTCCTCAGCACAAGCATCAAAACCTGTTTAAAACAGTACTGGAGGTCAGTCAGTACAGCAGCCCCCCAAGTCTTCCTGCAGCTGCACTGTAAGCATATAGATAGTCATCTCTCTCGGAAGGCTGTTGACCGCATCTGTCTGATACATAAATATGGAGCTATTGCCTCTGAAATCCATTAGGACATGGAAGTTAGGGTGCACACTGCATATTAAAGTTTCCTAGATATACACAGTTGATAAGATTCACATTGCCTTCTTCAGATTACTTAGATTTATTATCTGGAAAGCAGAACTGAGTTGTAAATGACAAATTAGCTCTGCACTCCAGGATGTCCTTTTAATGTAATAATGATAAATGAGACAGATGGGATTTCTTGGATCGAGTCCAGACCCCTCATCACAACACTAATAGAATATAATCCCATTTATACAGATATCAAACTCCATCTTGACAGCATCTATGTAAAGAATGGTGCCGGTTTGCCACATGTCCCCTAGTTAATCTAACATCTGTCTGTGGTAAAGAATTGCCTTTCCAGCTTTTACACATCAAAGTCAAAAGGCAAGTTGAGAGCTGAGTTCAGTGTAGTCTGGACCAGGACGTCTGCATTGCCTGCCCCATACCTGCAGTAGCTGGGTGTCACATATTGCAAAATCTGATATGTTTACATGTTTTTCCTTTTTCTGCCCTCAGTAGCTGGAAAATGTTCTGTTGTGTTCAGCATTACAGTTTCAGGCTGGAATTTCTTCCTGGGGCTCCAGGAGCCACTAGAGGGCTCTGGAGCTCGGCTGTGTCCCTGCCGCACACACACAGGAAAGCCTGTGACACGGGAGGCTACAGGGAGACGCTTTAGGTCCAGAACAGGTCTCACTGGACAGTCGTACCTCACAAAGCAATTGTAGGAATAAACCAAAAGTCAATACTTATTGATAGTTACCTTGGCTGTCTCCTGTTGCACAGCTAATCAGCATTGGATCTTCCTATAACTACGGAAATGAAGACCAGGCAGAATTCCTCTGCGTTGTGTCCAGGGAGCTCAACAATTCTACCAATGGCATTGTCAAGGAGCCCAGCGAGAAGGCAAAGGTAAGGCATCTGCTCAGATGTATTGGCTTGAATTCCCCTATGCAAAGAAAAAGCCCTTCTTACTAGCAGATCCATAATTTGCAGTAGCAGTTCTGTGTACCAGCTTTCCTATTTCCTCCTGTGTGCATGATCTTCCCCTCTTGGAAGAGTTCGTGTTTTACTGTAGGACCAGAGCTAAGGCTCTTTGTACGTTTCAAATTAAGACAAAAAAAATGGAGGAAAGAGATAGACTTGAAAAAGGAGGACAGCACAGCAAGGACGTTTGAGATTGGTCACATTTTGTGGTTGAAGGATATTGCAGGGAGAGACAAGCTTTTTTTCCCCTCTTTCAATCCACTCATCTTTTTTTCCTCAGGATAGCAACAAAAGGTGACATTCTTAAGTCCTGGCAGGCAGCTAAGCAGGATTTCTAGAGAAGGGCTTAGTCAGCTTTAACCAGCCTGTCATTTATTACGGTAGCATAAAAGCCAGCAAGCTACTCTCACGTTAGTCCATCTTTCTCTGCAAAAAACAAGGACTCTGAACATGAACTTCTGCATCTAAACTTGTCCAAGGTATGTATAGAAGCTCTCTTCTTTTTCAGATTCTTCAAGAGCGAGGATCCCGGATGTAATTCAAGTGTCCACTCCGTTAAAACTCCCAGATGTCAAAAGGGCAGTCTAGCTGAGCAGAGCGTCTCTCCGCAGTGCAACCTTGCCCTTGTACAGTAACCAAGCTAATGCAAAGCAAAGCCGAGCCTGTCCTGCCAATGGCAAATAATTCTGGTCATAACCAAAGGCTTCCCTCTTACCTTGGAAACCAAGGAAGGAAAAGACTCTTCCGGTTGGATAGTCCTTTCCACAAGTATTTGTTTTATTTTCTTGGCCAGCATGGTATTGAATTTTTCCAACAGTGGCTGGGCCGGATTCCCAGTCGGAGCCTTTGCGAAGGTTGCTCAGGTCCACAGGCCCTTGTAATCAGTCCCACCTTCCACAGGCTGGCGTAGGTAGGAAGATCTGTAGTTGAGCTGTGCCATTTCTTGCACCCAGGTCTGCCACCAGAAAAGTGCAGGGGCCTTGCAGCGCTCCCCATCCTGACCAGCCAGCCCCCCCAAATCAGAAGAACAGGGCTTTAAAAGGAGGAACAAAACAACCACTCGTAAAAAACCCACACAAACTTTTTCCATTCTTGCTTCGTATTTGTTCCTTGTTCAATTTCTAAGAGCTGAGTTTAGATACTAAGGGGAGCGGAGTCGTGTTGTACATCTAACGTGGGTCTTGCTGTTAACACTATTACATACGGGGTCCTGGCATTTTCCAAAGCCCATTACTTCGCATGCATAAACAAAGAGACCTGTGTTCACCCAGAATAGCGATAGAGTGATAGTTCTGTCCTTCATGCTTCTCTACTGAATAAGAGCAGTGACATCTTCCCCTCTAATACCCTGCCACGGCCATATCTTAGCCTGGTGCAAAGTCACAAGGTTAGGGACTTGTTACTGCCAAGTTCAGCTTTGCCTTGTTTGTCTCCAGCAGCGTGGGCTCTGTCTCCTTCCTTCTCACCAAGGGAGGACTTCAGGCAGAATTTCTTTTGTACTGTAGCAAGCAAGTAGGTTTGTTTTAACCCATGAGATCCTTTGTGGAGGAGACCCCCTATTTACATGCAGTGATTTATCTGCAGCCCCCTCATGTCCCCACCCTTAAGAGATCACCTCAAATTACAGAGGGGCATCACAGAGTTGGGGTGGGGGGGGGTTGGTGAAAAGTTGCCAAACTGTTGTAACGTTTCTTGTCCAAAGTGATGTGTCGACTTCTGTAACTTTTCTTTCTTTTTTTTTCTGGAATGCCTTGGATGGATGTGCAAAATGTTCGTTTGTGCCTCTCTTGAATTCCGATCTTAGCCAAACTGCAGTCGCTGGTTTTCCTCTGTTAATCTGTGCCATCCCTAACCAAGGGCATGTCCCTCCTAGTCTGGTAAATGGAATTTCTTAGGAATTTGCTGCATGTTTTTCCCCTTTCATCCTGGCTTTGTTCTTTGTAGCCTAAGTGTCCAGGCACTTGGGTCTTTTTGAGTCAAGTCCCAAACTGACATTAAACGCAAAGCTTCAGAGATGCTGGAATTCACAGACATTGACAAGCTCAGAGCAGATGTTTCTCAATAAGGTATCAGAAAATTCCTCACCTGGACTGAGGAGTTGGGCTCCTTTCTGGAGGACTTGAGCTTCATGTTTTGAGATAGATAGAATTGGGCAGGTTTCCCCATCTTATCACTTGTTGCTGACAGGGCCTTGCAGCAGCATTACCACCGGTCCAACAACCAGTTCAGCAAACAAGGCGTGCAGCAAAGACACTGAGTGACACCGCTGCGCTCTCTGCCCCTTCCTAGTCCTTCTGTACGTACTCTTGCCTGTCCTCTCCCATCCTGCTTTGCCAACATACCTCCTCCGGGGGAGGCTTTGCCTCGTTCTCAAGAAAGACTGGTTAATTATCTGTGCTAGTTTAATCCTGGTAACAGACTGTGCCAAATGTCTTTGAATTCACGTTGTGTCAGTTACAGGCTGTTGAAATGCAGCTGGCTTGCTATCATGCTGAAGAACCCAGCTCTTCTTCTTCCCTCCATCTTCCCTGTTTATAATGTGGTGAGATGGTATTGGTGTGATTAGACCGTACGCCTTGGCTGGGCCTAAATAACACTGTGATGTGTATAGATATCTCTCCTCTGTCAGTATGTTGTAGCCTCAGTCATTGTCCATCTGTGCTCACAGCTAAGAAATCAAGAAGCGCATGTACGCAACTTAGCAGCCTAAAAAGCCCTTTAACACTCTCATCTGTCTTCTCTCCCTTCCTCAGAGGAGGGAGTTTCTGGGAACTGGTCAGGAAATACCAAGCTAAAGGCAACAGGAACTGGTCGAGCTGCTTTTGTCACATTGGTGCCAGCTGAGCACCTTGCTGTTCAAACCATGGAGCTCAAAGCAACACTAGCTGCAAAGGGAGACTTTCTGTCCAGTACAGGTCAAGTAGATAAAAAACGATACCTCGTTGCTTTTTTGCATCACCAAAAATGCCATACGTGGTGAAGCCCACCGGAAGATTGCCTGACGAAAGAGTGATGCCATCACTCTCCCCTCTGAGCCAGAGAGCCTAAAAATTACCATTACCAGTTGAGTGGAACAGCCATTTAACTCACATGCACAAGAAAGACTATCAAAGTTGCATCTTGGTTTTCCCCTCCACACTGCTCTCTGCAGCAAGGCCAGGCCAGGGGGTTGAAGACTCTTTGGGTTCGACTGCAGGGTCTTTAAGTTCAACAGAACAAGTTCATGGTAGATAACCAACCATTGGTACTGGACACTCAAGTTCTTGGGCGATATTTAGGACCAGGCATGCAGTCCATCCGGAGCAGGTACACTCCCAGTGGAGGATTTCTCCTTTCCTGACTGTGGTAGGTCACCTTTACCCTGAGACCAAGGCTGGTCTCAGCATTATGCACCAGTTGCATCCCTTCTGTGCTCAAGACAGGGCTTTTCCTTCCATTGCCTTTCACTCAGTCACAACTATATCAAAACTAGCACTGAATTAGGATGAAATTTGTCCCATTCACTCTAAAAAAGGTAGCATGTTGTAGTGAGTAGGGTAGGTGAGCAGGGGTAGATCTACTGGATATCCAAGAGTGCTTGTGCCTCTTGGGAAGGTTCACTTTAAAGCATTAATCCTGGGAACAGCGAGTATGACACTTTGGGGTTTTTTTTAAAAACTTTCCCAGTGGCCTAAATTGTTCCATTATGGCAAGACTGGAAATAACCTCTTAAAGTGTCTTCGTTTCTGCACATTTTTAAAAATCGATTTTTCTCAGGGGTGACTGAGTGGGCTGAGGCAAAGGGGGCATGGTTTGCTGCAGGGCGATGGGAGGGAGCAGCTCCTCAGTCCTGCAGCTGGGCCGTGGGCTCCTCCCCTTGGGTTTGCCTGCAAACCCGGAGGTTTTGTACAGTTTGTCACGTCTCAGTGCCCTTTGCTACTGTTTCTCTTTGTTTATTAAATGTGTTTGAATAACAGTTGACATGCTGTGATTAAGGGTTTTTTTTTTTTTCAATAAAGGTTCTCAAATGGGTTTGAAAAGTTTGAACAAACGGTCTGCAGCCTGCTGCTTTCTCTGCATCCGTTTGCCACTTTACCACACAAATACTGCATTATGGGGGAAAGAAATGTGAAAATTGGCTACCTGCTTCTGGCTCCAACTCTGTTATAACAATGATTTGCCAAGAGGAGAATATAATTAGATTTTTGAGTCCTTCTTGGTTACTTACATGGGAAAAGGCAAACTGAAGCATGTTTCTGATTTTCTGTTATACAAAAGAATCTAAACTTCTACATTTACCTTTGCCGTTTCCACTGACAACCACAGGCATGTAGAACGTTAATATAAGCATTAAGTGTGAGTAGCTAAGAAAGAAAGAGGATTTTTTTTGGTCAACTTTCATTTGCTAAACCCCTACTCGACTCTGGACCAGCACAAGTGGCAGAAAGGTCTGACTGTTTCAGACAGCTTTGCCCCTTCCCCTACCACAGAAGGCCCATGCTGAACACCCACAGAAGCTTGCAAACAGCTCTCCCACTTGCCCACACAAGACCAAAGGTACAAGGTTCTTGCCATCACCAAGACAAATGGAATGAACATGAGAAAAATAAGTGGAGTTTCTTAAAGCTAGCTTCCCCTTGTGTTCTGAGCCTGCAACTGACTGCTGGGCGAGGGACTGCCCTGGGCATGTGGCGTTAGCCCAGAAACCCTGGAGGATGTTTTAAATAGTTGCTCTATTACCTCCACCCCAAAAGCTGCCAGCCTTCCCTGTGTTGGTGTCTTTAGCGAGACTGGTGGATTAGCTGAGATTTAGGTTCTTTCCTGTTTACAAAGCACTAGAGCTCAGAAATGCTTGAAACACAGAGGTACCAACAGGTGGACAAGAAGCGGGGAGGCAAAGAGACAAACCAGATATTCAAGCTTTGGTGATGCCAAAAGTTGGATAACATTGACAATTCAGGCCCCACACAGGGGGAAAAGGAGAGGCAAAGACATAAGCAACAAATGGGAAAATTTGGATTAATTTAGCGTTACTTTTGACTACAAGTGGCTGCTGACCACTGTAGCTGCTCTGAAGGCTGCCCAGCAGGCAGGCTGCCTGCCTCCGCTTCATCCCCACTGCGACAGGAGCCTCAAAGCAACCGAGCAGGGAGGGGGTTGGCACATCCCCAAACCAGGGTTTAACACCAATGCGGTGGAAGAAGACGAGACTCTTCCCCCCATAGGGCCACAGAGGGGGAGCTCATGGGCATGGGAGGTAGAAACCACGGCTGAGCCAAGTCACCACGCAGCATGGGTTGATTTAAGACGGTACTTTTCAAACCTCCTCGACCCATCCCCATATCCCCGTGCCAGACCTGACTGCAGGTCTGGACTGCCAGTGAACTTGCCCAAAGCAAAGCCATGCTCAAGTGCTGGCAGCATCTTGGGCAGAGATGGAAACTGCAGGGCTGGCACTGCTGACGCCACATGCATATTCGATCATGTTCACAAGGTAGGACTTGTCAGCAGAAATTCAAATTACAGCTAGCATTTCAGGCCTGCAGCCATAACCTCCCGGCTCTCCCACTTTAGGACAGTCCTATAAGGCCACGTAGGCTGGAAAAGCCTTTGTGCAGGACCTTTAACCAGCTCCGGGTCTGCCAGGCAGGCGGTTCCTCTAAGACAATGCTACCTCACCCTGCAGAAGACGCAAGTGTTGCTCAGCGGTTTCTGCAGAAACTGCAGGCAGGAGCCACCAGGCCTTTGCACCATCCCTCGCTTTCCCATCCAAGGCTGTGCAACCCACTTAACTCCTTTTAAAAATAATTTCTTTACTTCTTGCTGCAGAAAACACAGGCGATGCCCCAGCATTACCAAGCAGCGAGAGGTTGTGCGGTATAGGCAGCAGTGCTGCATGTGTTACCTTACCCAGAATAAAAACAAACCCTATACACCATCTCTTAATAAGTGGGTCCTGCTGTTGCCAGGGGCCAGCCCAAAGCTCAGCTCTCTTGTTACCAAAACCCAGGCTGCTCTAGATCTGTTGCAGCAAGAAAAGGGAAAGAGGGGGAAGGTTTGCAGCTGAACTAGCCTCAGCAGAGGGTTAAGGCCCTGGCTCTTGGCTGGGTTTGTCAGAGCACCCCAGGCTGCCTCCAAACCCCGCTGCCCCGAGATGATGTGGGATGCCCGGTAGAGGCACCACCCCAGGGACGAGCAGCTCCTGTGGGCAAGGGGCTCTGTCCCTGGGGCTGTGCAACCGCCAAGGTGGGCGGGGGCCGGCAGCACAAAAACACCCAAGGAACTTCGTACCTGCCTGTGGCAGGATTTGGTCCCTCCAACCCCCCAGAGGCAACTGGGTGAAATAAGCCCAGGTGGCTTTGCCAGGTGCTTGGGAGGCAGATGAATAACTAAACATCGCTGAGATTTTCTGATAGCCACACAGTAAAGTCAATAAGTAGTGCATGCATCTGAGCTGCAGCAGAGGGACTTCAGAACCCCTTTATAAGCCTTTTCTGCATTGGAAAGGGCATAAAAGGAGCAATCCCACATCCCTCCTCTGGAAGAAAAGGCTCAGGCTCCTGCCAGGGCTGAGCCCACTCTGGCCACCACTCTGTGTCTGGGGGCCACCTGGCTCCCTGGGGCTGGGGCTCGCATCGCAGCAACACCACAAAACTCCCATTAGTCACCCCAGCTGGCAGCTCCGCTTGCCCCTGCCAGTTTTGCCTGGAGCACAACTCTTTTTTTTCTGGCCTGCCCGCTCATGTCTGTGGACAAAGAGGAAACCTGAATTGACATTAAAGACAGGAAAGGGTTTTAGCAGCATCAAGGGACCTATCAACATCTGACTTCTCAGCCTGGGGCTCCAGCAAAAAGCAGCAGAAACTGCTGCTGCATTTCCCCTCTCCGCACATGTCTGGGAGGGTGAAACCCAGCAGCGCAGAGGTCTGGCCACAACCATAAGTGAATCTTGCACAACACGTACGCTCTTCTGCTCTGCCTCAGGCTCTCACGTAAAGACGAAGGTCAGTTCGTCACTTACCCACCCACCTTCACCCAGAACAAAGTAATCAAGCCAGATCTACTTGCAGACAGAAAGCCTGCAGATATTTTCAACCCAGCTTACTAACTTGTTTGGGAAACAAGGACCTTAGCCATGCCCTTCCACCTAGATCTGGTTTTGAGGCAGTCACTGGAGGTTTAACCCAACTTTCATATGGGCAAATAACGCCCAGGTACCCTCTCCCGTCCAGGGCTGGAGAAACACATTGGTTTCTCCAAACCACAGGAAAGCAGGAGCTGCAATCCCCTAGCAATTGCCTTCAGATTGTGGTGTAACAGATGAGCAAAGACATTGATATTTGACCTTCTGGCAGTATTTCCTGTTAGAGGCCTCCATTCCTCCTAAGGGTTCCCCAGACTTCAGCAGATGAGAGTCTGATACAAGTCCATCATCAGTCTGAAGTGCGAGAAGTTGTCAAGTTTCATGGGTCTCAAACAGATCCTCAGTGAGCTGAGAGCTCAGCTGGTCTCTGTGTCACCAAGAAAATCCTTGGGAAAGGTGGGCACCTTCCACCTGTGATTTAGCCCAGGGCAATCTGGGCAGCAGGTCCTTCAGCACAGCCAGGAAAACACGCACCAGTGATCTTGATGAATTCAAATGACAGTGGCTAAAAATGAGGAAAACTCTTTGGGCAACCAAGCAAAAAGCCAGGCCCTTAACCCAGGCACCAAGTTCAAGATGTCTCAGAAAAGCAGGCGGATTAGTCACTAAAGGGCTAGGAAATACCTAACGAACAGTCATCCTCATATTTCAATAGGTTTTCATCTAAAATTTGAATGCAGAGAAACATGTAAAAACTAAGAAGGGGATGGATGTATTTGCCAAACCAAAGGGGTTTTGCCCATGAAACAANCCCCCCCCCGACAACATGACCCTAAGGCGCACAGCAACCTGCACTTCCCAGCAGGATGAAGAGCTCCTATCTTTTCTTTTCTAGGAATCACAAGGCTGAACATCATGATCCCTCTGGGTGTGGGCAGGAAGAGCCTAGGTGTCAGCACTAAGTTGTCAGATCTCCTTTCCTGCCCCAGTGTGACCTCTAGGCATCACCTGCACCTTCCTTGGAGCAACTGTCCTTGGACAAGAGACCTGAGCAGGACCTGGCTGGGATGGCAGAGCATCTGCTGAGAGCAACACAGCCAAAGCTGCTTCTCTTGGCTAGCTGGAGCCCAAAAACCTGCTGGCCTCCTAAAAACCAGAGTCCACAAGTTCTGGCTGCGCGCCTTCAATCCCCCCACAACCTCCTCCACCTGCTCCAAGGATCCAGCAGCCAGCCACAGAGAAACTCTTCTCTTGATCCTTCCCCCACCAAGTCCCTTATTCCTCATGAATAAAAGCCAAGGTAAATGACAATTAAGAGCTTGATAGATAAGATCTGCTAGAGGGAACCCCACCCAGCCGCTGCTCAGGATCCCCCGATGTCAATCCATGGGAGAGATGGGCTGCAGCAGAGTTAGACCCTCACCCACAGCTGCAACACAGCCCATTGCCCCCTCCCTGTGCCTCTTCCTCATCTACTGGCTAGCGTTTTCATGTAGCTAATGATAAGGTAACTCCATTTCTTCAAAAGCCCCACTTTTCAGGGAACACACCACCCTCCTCATCTTCACAAATGCAGAAAGTTGATGGAAAAAACCCAGCAGCTTCCAGATATCCTCAATAACCTCAGCCAGGTTCCTAGCAAAGGCCTCTGTCCGTTTGGGTAGCCCTGTGCCAGCATCGGTCCCCATCTCTGCCCTGCTCCGAGGGCAGCACAAACTCACATCACAGGGCAACATGGCAGGTCAGGGTGTCACACAGCGTGAGGCAGAGCCCCTTCCAAAGCCACCTCCAGCATGAATTTACACAAGCACATCTTTCTCAGACTCATCTCTGGAGCCATCCCCATTGCCTCGGGGAGAGCTGCCCCTCTTGGCACCAACCTGCCCACCTACTGCACAAAGCACAGGCGCTGGGAAAGCCACAGGCAGTGACCGGGGGGCACAGCAGCAGTCAGGAGGGCAAGGGCCAGCTTGCACACAAACCATCTGCAATCACCCACCAGCCAGAGATTTGCCACCAGGGTAAAGAGCAGGGACAAGCCACATCTTGCTGGATTCCTGTGAGCTGATGAGAGCTGTCAGTGCATGCTCTGGTGCTAGCTGCCTCCTCAACCCCCATTTCCCATCTCCACACCAAGCACTGTTATCCCTGGTACCGGCTGATGGTCATTAAACCTGGTCCCAGAAGCAGGATTTCTCACCTGGTATCAGACCCACATTATTGGTGATTAAGGAGTGCAAAGAAGTCATGCAGATCCAAAGTCAACCCAGGAGAACAGAAAACAGTGGTAGGACAGATCAAAGACCAGGCAAGGAGCCAGGCTTAAATGCAGCTGGGGAACAAATGGGATGGAGGGGGTGTGGGAGGAGGCCCCAGATGAGGCTGGTCAGGCTAATTAAGACCTGTTAGTGCAGGCAGGACCCTGATGCCCTTTGCAGGGAGAGGACGTGGGAGCGATGCTATGGGAACTGCCTGGGAAACTCATGATAAACCAGCACTTCCCCCATCCTTGGCACAGTCCCGTTTTCTCAGCACCAGCAGAGCTGGTCCATAGGGGTTTTGCCAGGGCTGTTCAGATCCTGTCCCTGCCTCAGTCTCAGGCCAGGAATCTGTTTTCAGGTGCTCAGGGAGCTCGGTTTCTGCTGGGTCTGTCTGGGTTCAAGGGAAGGATCAGAGCAGGAGTTTAACTTGGCACTGAACCTGGGGCAGAGAATAGCTCCCTGCCCTGAACCACTCTGCAATCCCACAGCTGAAATGTCACTTATTTTCCCTTGCTTTTAAAAAAAAAAAACGAAACCAAACAACCCCCACTGCCACCACTTTGTCTGCGAGATTCAATCTGTCAGACAATTTGCTAATCTGGATCTCTGGAACAAATTCAGCCAGTCTTTCTGAAAAGCAATTTGCAAACTCTGAGGCATTTGCACTTTGGTTTCCAGGCACATGGTCTGTCCCAAAACTGCTGCTGAGGCTGCTGAGCTCGGCACTGGCTTACAGAGCTGTAACACGCCGGTAAGGATATGCACAGAGCAGGGGACTTGCAGCCACCTCCACTGTGCCCCAGGCATCCGCCTGTCCCTCAAGGGCTGTGAGTGACAGCTGACAAGTGACATCCCGCAGACACAAGCCCGTGACGTTGGGCCAGGCTGCACCACTTGGGCCAACGCTTTAATGGGAGCTAGATCTGGATCCTCTGCTGTCAACTTACTGGGTGACCTTGGAAAAGTCAGCTGGGATATAATACAACCTACCTGGGAGAGGATAGTAAAGCAAGCCACGATCTCAGGATGAAAAGGTACTTAAAAAGTCACTTATAAAGGCATTTACCAAGAGAAGTGCTTGGCTTTCCTACCCCCAACAGACACTGAGTGACCCCAGAAAACAGTTTACCACCCTGCTGAGTTTACAGTAAACATCTCACCCTGTGCATGCTGCCTATTTTACACATTCATAAACTACATGTCCAGCACACACCGGTGCTGAGCTGGGGCAGCAGGAGGATGCTGCTGCAAGCTACACAGCAGGCTGCAGAGACCTAACGTACCCAAGAACGTAAGAAATTTTCTTCTCCATTTCCATCCCTGCTCCCAAGCCACAGGCATCATCGGGTCTTTGAACGCCCCTCCAAGCCCCATCGCTGGGGGCAGCGGTTTTGCCTCCCCTGTCAGCCACGCTCCTGCCTTCCCCGCTGGACCCCGCGGCTGGGTGTCCCTCCTGAGCGGCTGTAGGGGAGAAGTGGGCTGCTCTTCTCCCCACGGAGGTACCCACCAGCCGCAAGCTCTTACTGAGGACGATATATAGATACCATCATCATTTGCGGCTAAATATAGACCTCCTCCTAGGAGGTGAGCTACATAAACATCCTTGTGTTTCTCAGCATAAAGGGCTGCCTGCCCTTGCAGGCACCTGCCAGGAACCCTGCTGGGTGCTCTCATCCCAGCAGCGGCTTGTCCCCCATCACAGCTGAGGGAAACTGAGGCACGGAAGAAGCAAGGAGAATCACTGTGTGAGCACTCCTGGTCTGCTGCCACAAACAACAACTACTAGGGCTGCTCCATCACAGCTAGGGAAAGCCAAGAAGACTTGAATACTAGCATCTTGGGGGTCACTGGAAGAAGAAGAAGCAACATTCAGACCCGGACAAGAGAGAATTAGCTCATCAGGGCAGACAGTGACTGCCAGAGAGTGGCTGTAAACAAAGACTGAAACCGGCAGCGTGCTCTCCCTTGTCCCACGCAGGGCACCCATCTGTCTGCAGGCATTGCACTGGCTGGTAGAGGGAAGCACCTTTGCACCGGTTCATCTGCTCCCAACAAAGCACACTGTCTGCAGTAGGCACCCAGGTGTGGCTATTGCTGTGAACTTCAATCCTATTGCCAACACTATTAGCACAAGACGATCATGTGCATGTGAAAATCTGCCTGTGTTTCGCAGATTTTGCAGACACCAGGAGCACATTGCCTGAGAACATCGAGCCCATAGGAGCACGAAAGCACGCATTAGCCCTACACCTTTGCACCATGCATAATACCTCGTTACCCTGGGAAGGGTTAAACCAAGGTTTTGCGGCACTGCTGTTGCTCGGTGTAGCCAGCGCTGGAACAAAGTCGTTCCTTTACCTTTATGCAGGCAGAAGGCAGCGAGGAGGCAGCGGGCAGGCCATGCAGCACTTGGCAGCACATCTCCAGGGTCCTTGCAGCGACCGTGCAGGTTGGGCTGCCCAGGGTAAAAGGTGTCCTGCAGCCAGGGGCAGAAGGTGGACGCAAGCCATGGGGTCTGCAGCCCCACTGGAAAGTCCTCCCCAGTGAGCAGGCACACAGCGAGATGTGAGGGGAGCCAGAAATCTTCTGCTGGACAACCTCAAGACTTGGACAGGGCAGATGGGAACAGAGAGGAGCCGCGCTTCTGCCTTTTTTCGCAGGTTTGCTGTTGCCGGGGAGAGGTTTTAGGCTGTCATCCAGCCAATTCACACCAGAGAGACAAGCACTTGAATTAGTTGCATTATCTGTGCCCAGCTAAAGTGGACAAAGGATTAAAGTGTGCTGAGCACCACCACCGTGATTTGCATCTCAGAGCCCCTTCCCACGGCCCCCTCCGCTTCTGGCCTTTTTTTTTTTTTTTTTTTTTTTTTGGCTGTGAGCCAGCCGGCATAAGAGCCCCATTTACAGAAGTGATGCCTAGGTTAATATTGCAAAAGACTTCATCAAAGCTTTTAGTCGCTACTGAAGCAGAAGTGTCTAACCGTGGGCCATGAGCTGATCGAGCTGCGCACACAGGGGATGAGCCGCCCGCGCCGTGCACGCAGCCACGCGCTCGCTACCCTTCGTTTGACCAGTTCTGGTCTCAGCCTGAGGTATGAAACTAACTTTCTGTCACCATGGCATATTTGAAATAACGAGCAAAATCAAACTATTATTCATTTTTAATGCTGCACACAAAACTCAAAGGTAGCTATTGTTTTAGGGAAAAAAACATTATCTGAGTGCTAAATAAATACTGCACTGTGCAGTGACCTTATGGGCATCTTTGAGCTCATCCAGCTGCCAAAGATTTTTTTTTTAATGCATGTTTATTCATGTGGAGAGGATGTGGAATGCTATTGCTATATGTTTCGTGCTGCCGGTCTCAAAGAAATCAAAACTGGGATCTCTCAGAAGAAGCTCTAGATGTAAACAGAGGTAAAGCAAAAGTCTCTCTGCCATCACCAGATCCTAATTAACAGCTTTAAAAATGTTTCTTCACCACTAGCACTTTGTAGGTAGGTGCAGTTTTCCTGAAGGGTTCACGCTGAGCTCTGCTGCGACAGGAAAGCTTTATACGTTTCTATTTCTCCTGGCATTTGCCGAGTTGTTTTCTTCTCGGCACGAGGACCGAGTGACCTTAGCAATTGCCAGCAAGGGGACTCCATATGACGAAAGCAGGTAAAAGGGAAAATAAGGGCGGGAACCAGGTAAGGCCAAATCCTACCTCAGAGGAGGTGTGGTCCTGTTCTGTACCTGGCTGTGGCCACAGTCTCGTGAAATATAAAAGGGGAAGGCAGTTGTTTCTCAAGCAATCTGTTGCCAGGATCCTGTAGTGAAAAGGAAGGGAGGTGCTAGAAGAAATGCAGAGCAAGAAGTCTAGAGTGTCAGCTGCAAAAGGTATGGGACACACTGCTGCCTCTGAGCCTCGGGAATACCACCAGCCCTTCTCCGTAGGTGTGTTTGCTGGGCTGAGGGTTGCGTGGTAGCTGCACTACCTTCCTCAGCAGGCTAGCTTAGGAGGAGAAAGAAGCCATCATGTCCCAAGGAGGAGCAGCAGCGCGCGAAGCTGCCATGCCCCAGGACCGGGGATGGGCATGGATGGTCCTGCTTGCTGCAGTGCTGCTGCAGGGCCTGACGCTGGGCTTCCCCTCTTGCATCGGTGTCTTCTTCACGGACCTCCAGCATGAGTTCCAGGCCAGCAATAGCGAGACATCATGGTTCCCATCCATCATGGTGGCTGTGCTGCACGGAGGCGGTAAGTAACGGCTGCAGGGAATGCCCTCCACCACCTCCTGCGGTTGTGTTGCTGATGAGGGGCCGTAACGAGGGCACTTTCAGCATTTCATTAAGGCAGATGGTGGAAGGGACTGGGAGGTCTGGGCAGACTGGCTGGTCAGCAGTTCACACCATCTCCCAGCCACTTTGATCACACGGTCCAAAGCTAAGTGTCCACAGATACCAAGCTCCCTTTTGCCATTCTAAGAGACAACCAAGACCCTTGGTCAAAGAAGGTTAATCCCTTTCTCAGCCCAGCTTCTCCAGACCAGCGAGAACTTAATTCATAGCAGCTCTTTGAATAAGCTGGCAGGTAGCGCTGGAGCTTGATTCTTGATTCATCTTCTGTCCGTAAGAGCACATCTTCTTCCATGTGCCGCATGACAGCTGTGTTCTTCATGGCTGAAAAGATGCCAAAAGCCAAGCTCCTCCAGGCTGCTAGCTGAGGCGGAGTGTTAAAAGCAACTCCTTGGGCGGTGGCATAGAGTGCACATCCAAGCAGGCATCAGGGTGGACGTGAGCATAGCTGGATTAATGCAGAATGTGGGTCAGGCAGCACCCTCCAGGCGAAGGGGGATGGAAGGAGGGTTGTGCTTTGTGGGTAGTGGAGTGAATCACTGTTTTTCCCCCCAAAGAAAATGTGGGAGCTGCACAGATCCCCAGATCCCCCACCCAGATGGATATTTCTGCATAGAGGAGAAAACCAAATCCTCAGCAGCTCAAAGACTTCCCAATGAGTGGTCCATGTTGCTGCTGACCCCTCCACGTGCAACTCCCATGCTTATTCAATAAACAGACTAGCCAAACCCCACCAGGCAAAAGAAGCAAAGTATCCAGTGATGCCCACGTATCTGAGCTGCTCCCTGAGCTCATACCTGCCTCCTTCCAATACTGGTGAAAGGTGACACTATAGTATGAAGAAAAAAAAGCAGAGCCCTGAGTCATGCTGATGTGAAGGCTGTGGCAGGTTCACTCTCTCCTGTGCAGGACTTGGCTGACAGCCACCTGACATGGGAGAGAGAGTTTGCACCTTAGCAGAAGCAGTTGGGTCCAGAATTGCAAGGTGCAGACGGAAAGAGACCTCAGGGGAAGCAACTACAGGAGGAATTATCACTGAAGGTCAGCAGAAATAGAGCAGTGTCCTTGGGGCTTTGAATTTGGAAACTGCTGGGCATTCCCTGTGCTGCCTTCCATCCCCTGTGGTCCCACTGTCGTTAGTGGGAAGGAGCCAAACGGGACCTGCTGGGTCTGGGAAATGGTCTCAGAAGCAGCTCGGTCCCAACATGTCCAGGAAGGACAAGTCTGGCAGTGTCCGCAAGAAAATATCCATTATCCTATCTTCTTTAACGAAGTAATTGTTTTGTAGGAGGCTGGAACCACAGTAAAACGTAACATAAAGACAGCCAATAAATAGATCCAAAAGTTATAAATTAGACAAGGAAAGAATAGCCTCATGTTAATTATATTCACTGACAGAATTTGTCAGGGCATAGCCAGTGAATTACAAGAGAGTTGTTACTTTGCTTGCCAGTTATATCTCCTATTGCAGGCTGTTACAGCAGAGGAGTGCTTGTTCTTGTCCCCCAATAGCATAAGGCAGGAGTAACACAACCATAAACCAGGACGAAAACCCAACGAAACACCAGAGATAAAAGACTCCCCCTCAGGCCAGGCATGTATGGCTTTTGCTGCAGCTTCTGACCTCCCTTGCAGTGGGCCAGGCTCTGTTTGATTCAGGTTCTGCAGTTACATCCATCACTTTGGCACTTAAACCCTTTCCAAAATTGCATTCTGCTATGTCACCAGTGTCTTCTAAAGGTGCTTCTCTCTTTTCTTCTCCTTTATTCTTTTTAATTCAGAGGAACCGAAGGGGGAAAAAAAATATATTTGTTGCAAAAATTGGTAAACAGGCAGGGGAAAGGACAGAGCAGCCCATCCTCAGAGTGGTCAGTGCAGTGAGAAGCTGCCATGCAGGAGAGCTAACCTGAGCTCAGCAGAGCTGTGGAAGGAAACAGGGAAGGGCACTGTGCAAACAATAGCTCATAACTTACTAAGCCAAACACATCTCACT
This sequence comes from Fregata magnificens, assembly GCA_013389945.1. Lineage (NCBI taxonomy): Eukaryota > Metazoa > Chordata > Aves > Suliformes > Fregatidae > Fregata > Fregata magnificens. Next base: position 126,566 of record WAAD01021825.1, on the reverse strand, counting down.
ACCCATGCTCTGTTCCTAGGTAAAAGCGATTAATGATTATTTTGTTGTAAGAATCATTTGAGAGACCTCAGGATCCTATGGCCGTCCCCGAAAGGGGAAACGCAAGAGTTCAGGCTCTTACAGGTTCCTGCTCCTAGATATTCATGCACGTCACTCTCTGGATCGCACTCATACAAAGGCAGCACTTTTGTTGGAACTATTTTCGCAAAGGAAAGCACAAAAGCCCCAGGGAAGCGAGAAATAATGTTTGAAACCTAGAAAGCAAGTTAACAGGAACAAATAATGAAAAACCCTTAAGATTTTTAGAGCCAATCTCATTATTTTGGAGTGTTCAATTTAAGACTTCCGGCTGCTTGGGTTGGTTAAACAGCAGCACCATCCTTAAGGTCTTCAGCAGGAGGAAAAATAATCCAGTCACCAGTTTGCTGAATACTTTTTCAAAGGCCAGTTGAAGTCTGGGGTGAAAATCTCCCAAGCAGATCAAAATACAGACAGCTGCAGTCCTAATTTTAATAATGTTCCACTGTTCACTTGACTATGTGGACTTTATTTCAAACCAGATGTTGATTTAGGTCACAAATATGCCACAGGTTATTTTTCCCTACACTGATTGACTCCTAATTCCGAAGCTTACCGTCATTTTGCATTTGGTTGTATAACCTTAAGTGTTCAGAAGACGGGAAAAAAATAATAAAACCTGGAAAACCTTGAGGATCCTCAAAGGAACAGGAAAAGAAACCGTACCTTCAGATCCTCTTCTGCCAGAGCGTGCAGAGAGAAGCATGTTTCCCACTGATGGTCTGCAGGTCTGAACGAATCTTTTCCTATCCCAAAATGAAGGCTGCTAAATGACATTAACAAACTGGTAATTTACCACAATGTCATGAAATTTACCAAAAGTCTACAAAAATGAAAGAATTAACTGACCTTAAACACACACCTCCATGCCTATTTGTACATTGCTTTTTCTGATGAAATAACGTAACTCATTCCTAGTAAAGCCTGCCAGCAATGTAGGTACACAATAAAACGCAAGGTCTCTTTCCAAGAAGGGCAGAGCTGGGCTTTGGCCCATCGGAACCTCCCGGGTCTCACTCCCGCCTCTGTGGTGTTTGTGCCGGAGGTGTGGGAGTGGGAACCGGGATGTGCACGGTCTGCTCCTAGGCTTGTGTCCTCTTGGAAGGGGACACGGTTAAACCTACCCACCCCTGGCAGATATGCCAGGACAGGCATGTGCAAAGAGCTGTACCGACAATAACATCTTATTATTTTCCTGGGGGAGATGACTTGCAGGACAGCTGCAAGACTCCACAAGCTGCAGCTTGGATGCTACTGCCTGAAGCTTAGCTTGATTCCCATGCAGACATGAATATACCTCTCCAGCCATTTTCAAATAATCCTCCTCAATGACGTCTATTTTTCTCCCATTCTTGATGTAGTTCAGAGTCAATCTGCCTTCTCTTGCAAGGACTTTCACCTAGGTAGAGGGACACCAAGGGCAATTTAGGAGATTTTGTGGCAGAATATTTGAAAAACACAGTGAAATGAGAGTGGAAATATGCAAACAGAAATATCACCCTGCTTAGCATCTCTTACTTGGAGGCACAGAAATCCAAGTCCTCTCCTTTTTCAAATCATTCCCAGAATTTATATGTCGTGAGAACAGAATTACACTTGAAGGTCCTTCTTCCATTCCATTTCCAAGTGTTTTAACTAAAATCCATCACAGGGAAGCTTAGAAATCCTACCCGATGACCAAAACCCAAGCAGATCACAGGAGCCTTCCCCTCAGCTAACAAGTCAACCATGCACTTGGGAGGATCAGGAAATATATTTTGTCTTCCTGGCTCCCCTACTACATTACGCTGCTGGGCCAATCCTCAGGGTCTCTAGACTATATAATTTGATGATTGCAGCAGTCCATCAGGTATGAAATATTTCCTTCCTCCCTAACTGCTTCCCTTTTGCTTCTTTGCTTCCAGGTCCCCTCTGCAGCATCTTGGTGAAGCGATTTGGCTGCAGGTTTGCTGTGATGCTGGGAGGCCTGCTCAGCAGCGTGGGCATGGTGTCCAGCTCCTTCTGCAACTCCATCAGCCAGCTTTACTTAACAGCTGGCCTCATCACTGGTAAGTACCAAAGAACAGCAGGAAAACCCAGCTGCTGTGCTTGACTTGAGAGATGGGAAATAGCGAGAGCCCCCACTAAGAGCTCATGTTTTTCCATTCATCTGTGAAATAGGATAAATCAAAAGCCCCACAGCGCAGCAGGAATCGTATAGAAGCTAGACTTGCCCTTCACACCCCTTTAACACACACCTCATCCAGCCAAGCTCCCTGGAAAGTGCTTCTGTCTGGAAGAAGCTAGAGGCCTCCAGAGGGTGAAACGGAGAGCAAAGATGTCTGTTCTTTATAGTAGCTTCTCAGCCTTTTGTCTTTGAAGAAGGAAGGTTTTTTTCAGTCTTGGAACGTAATGTGTTGGGACAACATCCTTCCCACGTTCCCCGGGCTTGTATTTCACCACTCCCAATCTGGGGAAATGTGGAGATATCTTTTTCTAACAAAATAACGTGTTGGTTTTGAACAAAAGTAACAGACGGGAACTTTTCCTTTCCAAATATTTCTCCTATGTGACTGATGTTCAACTCTTGCTTTTTTTCTAACACAGAGAAATTAATTTCTGCAGCCAGGTTACTTTGGAACGAATCCTGTTGGATCTTGCAAGCTAAGCTGTGTCCACTGCATAGAGAGAAAAACAAGTAACTCCCTGACCCCTGATGAAAGTGTCAGGAAAGCAGCACTGCTTGTTGCACGCGGTATAAAAAACAAGTTTTTAATGAACAATTCCACAAGAATTTTAGGAATGACAGCATGCCCCAGACAAACGTCAGCTTAGATCAGTATATTTAGTATACCCAAGAACACAAGGAGTTTAATTCACACACAACATACTTCTTCATCCCTTGTGTGGGGTTTCTGAGTATTAATCACTGGGGGCTGTGCAGCCTGGCAGGCGAGGAAATGCTTCAGTGGCAGATGAAGTCATCTGTGGGTACACTCTGGATTTGGGCTCTTTTCTCCCTTTAAGACAAGGCAGAGGGATCATGCGCTGTCATTTCCTCTTTCATTCCTACCTTTAGGTCTGGGATCATGCTTCAGCTTCCAGGCAGGACTGACTGTGCTGGGCTACTACTTTGTACGGTGGCGAACGCTGGCCAATGCCATGGCATCCACTGGCGTCTCTCTCGGTTTCATGCTGTGGCCACTGCTCTCTCAATACTTGCTGGATGAGATGGGCTGGAGAAACACTTTTCTCATCTTTGGAGGAATATTATTGAACTGTTGTGTTTGTGGAGCCATCATGAGACCAGTTCAGCTTGCATCAGGGTCACCACTACAGTCACCCAAGCCTGCAGAAGAGCCTGGGAGAAGAGCAGAAGGGGCACAACTGTCCAATGGAGCATCTTCTCCCCACCCTGAGCTCCAGCAGCAAACCAGAAGGACTGCATGCTTCCAGATGCTGCAGAAGTACCTGGCTTTTGACATCTTCTGTCAAAACAAAGGTTACCAGATTTACACTATTGGAGTGACCTGGATGGTGATGGGGTTTGCATTACCCCACGTCTACCTTGTGCCTTACGCCATCCAGAACGGGGTGGAGGAACGCAGGGCAGCCCTTCTCATCTCCGTTATAGGGTTCATCAACATCTTCATACGCCCTTTGACAGGGCTGCTCTCAGGACACAGAGTCTTCACAGGGAGACGCATCTACCTGTTCAGCCTGGCTGTGCTCCTCTGCGGGCTGAGCAATTTCATTTGTGTCATTTCAGCTGAGTTCAGCGTGCTCATCATCTACTGCGTCATCCTCAGTATAGCCATGAGTGGCATTGGGGCACTCATCTTCCAGGTGCTGATGGATGTGGTGGAGATGGACAGGTTCTCGAGTGCTCTAGGGCTCTTCACCGTCCTGGAGAGTATCATGCTCCTCATCGGACCCCCTCTCACAGGTGAGAGAAGCTATTAAAGCAGGCTGGGGAAAAATCGGTTGTTTAGACACTGGTGACAAGTGTTTGGGAGCATAAAGAAGAGAAATGAGGGAGTTTCCAAACCCATGCAGGCAGGTGAGTTATGCAAAGGGAGCAATATAAAAGGGAGAGTTAGAAAGGAATGATCAGCCCCTTCTCACAGCTGAAGGTCATTTCTGCAGCTGCCCAAGTGTCACTGCAGCAACAGCAGACAGTGAAAAAGTTACCCACATGGTAGGCAGTTTTATAGGCATGGGAGTGAGGAAAGCTTTTTTCCAGTGAGAGGCAAGACACAGAGAGGAATTACTGTGGTAGGATCTTGCTGTCTATGAACCATTTCACTGCGTTGTTAGTTTGCATTGTTTCATGTATGAAGACTCAAGGAACTGCGAACATCCCATTAAACAAATTAACTGTGATCAGAATTATTACCAGTCCTACATTATTCAAGAGCCTTAGAGTAAAAGCTTCTGTTCACTCTTCTTTCCGAGTTCTGATTGTATCAGTTCTTCTCTGGAGACAAGAAAGGAGCTAGTTATGAGCCCCAATCCAATAAATTATTCACACATTTCACAGTTCACTCCAAACGCCACTAAGTGACCTGTCCAAGACGCACCGGCTCCTGCAGTACAGCAGCAAATTCAAAAGACTAACAAACAAGAAACATGAACCTGAGCATGAATCCTCAATTCAGGCTTTAGTTCTCTTCTCCGGCCAATGAATTGTGTGCCATGCAGCAGGAAAATAATGTCTGTTCTGAGAATGGGATGATAACATGCACCGTATTTCATGCTATTCCCTGGCATTAGTGTGTCGGTCACTTTTCTCAAAGTGCAAAAAAGGTCTTTTCTTGGACATCTCTGATAGGAGTGGCAGATGGGCGAAACAAAGTACAGTAAAAGCAGCTCAATTTCTATTTGAGGTCCTAAAATTTGCTAAAGAAAAGTACACTATGAAAAGAAACATCACCAATCTTTACTGACGAATACAAGCAAACAAACATTATCCCAGTATTTCCACATAAATAAGCAGCCTATAGAGAAGGCATCATATACTTGACCTGAGTATCCCCTTTCCATCTCTAACATTAGTGTTAAATTACTCATTTGATATATCACGCTTCTGAATGTTTTACACTGAGGGCACTTAATGTTAGTCACAATGCTTGCTGTGCTGTGAATTTTCCTCTCCCTGATGACACACTATTAGAGACAAGTTTTCAGTTTAGAGACCCTAACATGTCAATTTTTGAGAGATTTCTCTACGTATTTGTTGTATTTTCTGACCTGGGATGTAACAGGGTCACTCATTACAAAATCCAGTGAGTGACAGTGGCACAGGGGTCCTCTGCTGAGCAAACAAAATGAATCAGCAGGTTGGGGGAAAGTTACAATTTCCTTTTTTTCCTGATTTTTCTGTGTATTGAGAAATACTTTATACAGAAGCAGAAACACCACCTGAGCGGTGACAAGAAAAAAACCCCAAACAACCCCTAGAATCTAGAGAAGAGAACTTAACTCATCTGTGAATGCTTATCTTTTGTATATGGCAGTTTGCTGAATGATTTAGGTTTAACATTTATGTAAATGTCACCCAGTTGCCTTTAGTATGCATCTTCTCTTCAGCTAAGCTATGGCTTCCATTTCAGGTCTCCTGGTGGACATAACTAGTGATTTCCACTATGTCTTCTACAACTCCAGTTTCTTCCTGATATCGGCTGCATTATTCATGGGGCTCAGCTTCTGCGCTCTGGAAAAAAAAAACAAATTGAAGGAGCCTTCAAAAGTACCTGTGGATAACCCCTCCAGATATCAATACAGTGAAACAGCAACTGAACCACAGTCTGAGAGTCAATCCCCTCCAGCAGTCATGTACGTCACAAGCATATGAAGAGAAAGAAAAGAAGAAAAAAAACCAAAAAAAGAGGAACACAAACAATTATGTGGCCTGTACAAAGCTACACAAGGGCCAGCACTGATGGCAGATGAGAAAACAAGCGTCTGCTTTCCACAACTGTTGTCATCCTTCTGCCCTGCACTTCCACTCCGTGGAGCTGTGTCAGACTCCACGTGAGTGACCCAGACCACAGGCTGAGCCCAGAACCCAGCGCCAGCCAAAGAGCCAAAGGACAAAGAGAACTGCGCTATCCTAAAGCAAACCATGGGATAACAGCCATGGTAACCAGCACTGAGAGACAAAAGCTGTGTCAGTTCCATTGGTTTAAGTCAGTGCCTTTAAGAAGTCACTGGAATTTCACATACACATTTCAGTAGGTAGCACTGGACAATACATATTAATGGCTATGCACAATGGTAGTTCTTTCACAAAGAGGTATTATTGCCTTGTCTGAACATGCAATTTTGGTGCAGACCAGGTTCCGTGGTTGCTTCCCATGTTGGAGGTGGCAAGACAAACACTTTGCACAGGAAGCGTGTTATTATTTTCCACATCTCTAAATATTACATGGAAGCTGCTGCATGGGTTGCAGAACTCAGCCCAGTCTCTACTAAGATCAAATATTTTCTCCGATGGGGTATATATATGAGTTCTTCACGCCAAGGACATTTTCAAAGCTCAAAGGCTCAACTCCAGAGCAGCAAAAAGAAAAAAACCCAAACCTCAGAGTGCCTCCTTTGTATAACTAGTGATGATATCTCAAGTGCTTCTTGATATATCATAAAACAGGACTCATGGCTTGTGTAAATACACTTCTTTCCAGCATTAACTGGGACTCATTTCTGAGGGGCGGGGCAGCAGGGAACGTGTTACTGGACCTGAGAATAAGTGTATGCATCCTTATATAGGGCCAAATTCAAAGCCACTGTAGTTCCCCCTTGTGTAAATGAATTTCACTCTTTAGTCTTAGACTCTCAGACTTAATTACACCAGCATTCTCATTATAGAGAAGTTTGCACAAGCGTAACTTACATTTCTTATAAGCACAAGCATAACTTACAAATAAATCTGTGGGGAAAAGTATACTGAGAAGAGTCAGTGTTACTGACTTTCATATCCATACAGCCTTGACTTAAGTGGCTTTTCTTGCTGCACTCCTGGGAGTTACACTTCTAAGTACTAAGATGAGAGCTGCATCAGCCTCTAGCCTTCCTCAGCATCAGCTCGAGTTGCAAACTGTTCATATTCTGTACCATTCCCGATCTGACAGAAGACGACAGCTCACAAAGCCCTGCAGATGAAGATTACTCAACACATCAGAACCATTGGAAAGATGGAAGCATAAAATGGGAGTGAAATGGAGGAAGTAACAGCTTTCAACTCAGCTGCAGTGCTTATCTTGAGAACTGTTATATCAAATTCCTAGCTACAAACCCAGTTTTCATTAGCGCTGTGGGCTCCCCAGACAAAACCAACCAAGCAACCAAAAAAACCCCACGCTGGATGAAACCACTGGAAAACTGTCTCCAAGGTCTTCAGAGACTACAATAGCTTCACAGCTGGCTTTTACGGTTGAAGAGGATCAGCCCTCAGAAGGGTTCCTGCTCCGCCACTCAGTAGTATCTATATTTCAGTACTGCTCTAGGACTACTGAACCAGTAGGCTTTGCACTTCCTGATCAAGCATATACTTTCATAAAATGGCTAGTGGGAGACATATATATCTAATCTCTCATCACACGTGTTTATTAACTTGTGTAATGCTTACATGGTCCATAACTACAAATTAAACAGGGACCGGTGCTTCTCAGCTTACCAAAACAATGGCTGCTGTACGTTCCTAGGAAAAAGATGGGGCTTTCCCCCTCTCAAAAAAAAACAATGAAAAGGGATCAAGTCCCAAACCTCTTCCAGCTATTGCGAATAAAACAGCTAAGCAGCTGAACAGATTGACATTTTTTCTGTGTGTAATTCTTAAATTCTAAATTCTGTGCACATTTCTACATTCCCTTTCTGTTTTCTTCCAGAAATATATGGTCACGTTTTCCCAAATGCTCCCACCGCTACAAATATCCTGGGCAAAACAGGCAGGATATGGTGCAAGCTACAACCCATCAAAATTTATCACAGGAAAACAAAGGTTAGTTGAAGAAGCAATAGAATGCATCTCCTGTGTGGAGCCAACTGCTCTATCTGCAATGATTTAGCTCCAGCTGGCTCAGGAGCAAGCAGATATATAGTCTAATGCATGCTCGCAAGATACAGTGGGGGGTGAAAGGGTTCACCAACTGGAGCTGACACACAGAGATCAGCTCCTCCTACACCATGGCAAAGAAATCTGTTTTGACTATTTCTTATCTGGGCACAGCAGTGCAAGGTAATTTAAGATGGCAAGTTAGGAGAGTGCTTTATAGAACTGCTTTTTGATACTCCCAGACTCAACACCAGGGTCACTGGGACTTATTTGCAGAGGCAGAGAGATGTTTCTGGGAAGAAAAACAATTAATTCACCAATCCATTATTTTAGCTTTTCTCAACTTGTTGACTAAAAACTTTCTAGCAGCCTTACAGAATTTAAGCTGCCTGAAAACAGGGTTGTCTCCACTGGTTACTTTCCACAGACCGTTTAGAAGTAATGCACAGCCCACAGGTCGGAAACAAATCTTGGAGAGAGAAGAAGTAACATTTTAGGCTGTGTTTCCATGGGTAAATAAGATGTCTGAGCTCCCATAACAGAGAAAAATACCCCCCTCCTTTCCTGTTCCACAGCTCTCCACTCCTACCTCTCTTTTCAACCTGAACTCCAAGCTGCCCTGAGAAGGAGCTTTGTAAAGTATAATTGAAGGGACCACGCACACTGAGCGTGCTAGAGTATAATAAATATTCCCCCTCAGAGCTATCATACAGGAGCAGTAATACTCAGTCCTTAGGAATCTTGAGGCCTAGAAGAAAAATAAAGCAATAGAAGTTCCTTTTGTTAGTTTAAGGTTGTCCCATTACGCAAGGCAACCACAGCTTAATTACCACCACCCCCTGAAGCAGGTTTTTTTTAACACCTACAGACAGTAAAATAACCCTGGCTTTAATCATAGACAAACACTAATACCTCAGCCAGGTTACAAACCTCTGAGAGCCAGCAGAGCAAGAAAAGTTGACCAGAAATTAATGTCCCTCACTCGCCTGGTCCTCTCTTACCCCTTCCTGCTCCCTTTATCTTTTGAAGTATCATTAACCTCGCAAGCTAAGCATTTTTGCAATGAGCACCTTTCCTTACTGCAATGAAACATTCACCAGGAAGTTCACACTGAAATATTGCAAGATTGTGATCCTTAAAAGCCTTAGATACTCTGCCAATGTAATTCTTGGAAGAGTTTAATAAAAACCCAAAGAAAGGTCACGGTAAACTTACACACTCCACAACACCTCAGAAATGCAAAATCACTTAAATGAAGAGCTTGCCATGCTGTTTGCAGACCTGGCTAGTAACAGCTAGGAAAAGAAACACAACTACTAGAAATGAAAAGCCACTGAATTCTAACTTTGGTGTGCTATTGATGGCACTCAACTAGCCCCTGAAGCTGTGAATACCCCAGCTATACTAGCCCGTTCTGTGCTAACTATTCTGGCAAACAGCAAGTGCTTGGGGCATCCAGACAATTAAACAACATAGCCAATACTGGGTGAGTAAATAGCCTGAGTAGGAGGATTACATACCCCAGCCAACTCTGCCTACTGCCAAGTGATCTTTCTGGATGATCAGGACAAACTCCCTGCAGTAAGTCAGCAAAAAGACAACAAGCACACAGCTGGTAGAAGGGAGGTGGTGTAAGCAGTACTAGCATGGTCTGCAACTCCTGCAGAAAATGTCTGAGGAGCACAAAACCAGGGGATCTTATCACACTCTCCTCCAGGACGCAGCTCCAACACAGCAAATTAAATGTAAAATGTTTCTCACATATCTTAACCAGCTTTGATTAAACTCAATGCAAGACAACGGCTAGAAGGAGCACAGCTCACAGTTCCCAGGAAGACAAGTACGGGTGTTCCTCTCCTCTTGGTTACTTCTTGCCACGCACCAAATAATGTGACCTGGAGATGCATCACCTGAAACTCAGCCAGCACAGACACCAGCCTTTCCTAAACACTGCTCTCTGTGAAACCGCTCCAGGGGACAAAGTTCCTACTGCTTCTATACATACAAAACTATACTGACTGACCACAGATCTAGTACTTACAAACAGAAGTCATTGCATTTTTCCTCTCTAAATACTGTTTTTCACCCCTTCTTAGTCAATCCCAGTATCCTTAATCACTTTTCTCTGTATGTATTGACTAGCTCCTCTGCCTTTGCTTTCTCTTCTGCTTTCTCACATTAGCCATTCACTTTCTGTGTAATGGCAGATATGGTTTTAAAGTAGGTAAACACTTGCCACTTACAAAGGCATATATTAAAAGAGATTTGTTAATATACTAGCAACACATTCTAATACAGAAGGAGTCTGTAGCGCCTTTGCTGATCATTTTCATATATATACACACATATACGTACCAGCTTCAGCTGATAATTATGATAAGAGTTGAAGTCGCTAGCACAGGCCCGGCTTAAACTTTTATACCAGGTAGAAATAAATACCTTCCCTTTCACATTCTCTGTCTTCTGCTACCACTGCAACGTTAAAAGATTTAGCATTACTGCATTCAGTGTAGCTTCTTTGCTCATCCTTCTATTTAATATGGTCACGGACAGACATTTTACTACAGCCGGCTGTGTGGTAGGAGAGATTATGCTTGACATGCTTGTCACCGATGCCACGTATTTGGTGGATTGGTCCATGTTCAAATTGCTTTATATGAAAATCAACTGCATTTGAGGTAATACGCAAGACAACATCTGCTCACAGCCTCTCCTACCTGATCTACCAAAGAACCTCCGCGCATTTAATTGCTTCAATAAAAGCAACACAAATTTCTGCAGAGTGCACCCCCCCAGTTTATGTTTGTGTACCTTTGCGTTATGTATTTACATGACATGAACCACAACTGGATCCACTTGCAGCGCTTTAATCACAGTGGTTTCATTGGAACTGTGCTAGCTCAGAATCATGTAATTGCACTGCTTTGTGCTTAGACCACGGCATTGTACAACCAGGGTGGAATTACCTGCTGCTGTTTTAATTCACTCCTTCTTGGCTTCACTTCATTTTTTCCCCCCAGGTAATTTATCTTACCGTGCATGTATTGTGCCCTCTTTTTACCTTTTCCCTCAAATCTCTTCCCATTGTCTTTCTTTAGCCCGTGAGTTGCAATCCCATATGAAAACTGAAACTACCTAAAACCTTTATTCCCTCCGGCACCTCTCCCTACCGCCCCAGCCATCGCTTCACCGTATTTTACCACGGTGAAGACCCACGACCCGGAGAGACGCCGAGACGGAGCGAGCAGCTCGGTCCGGAGCTGGTTCATCCCTTCGCCGAGCCCCTGGGCCGGGAAGCCGGGCAGCAGAGCCGCGGCCTGGGCAGCGGTTCGGGGTTTATCCGCACTGAGCAGCACCACTACGACTAACACTGGAGAACCTGGAAGGACAGCGGGATTGAAATTGAGCAGGGAAAAAATATATGCATGGGAAATTTTTTTTGAGTGAGTAACTAGTGAGGAAAGGTTAGCTCCCTTCCAGAGCGACGCGCTTAGACATCAAAGTTTTGCCATATACCGAAACACAGGGTGGAACACCACGACATGCGCTCGTTTATTTGCAGGGATCGGTAACAGGTTATGGGGTCCACGGGGAAGGAAACACCCCCGCAAGGCGCCTGCCTACCGCCCCACGCGGGGAACCGCGCTCGGCAGCCGCCCGCCTTTCAACCTGTAATCGCCTCACAGCAGCCGGCCCCGGGGCCCCGCACGACGCCGGGAGCCGCCGGCCACGGAGGAGCCGGAGGAGGAGGAGGAGGAGGAAGAGGAGGAAGAGGAAGAGGAGGAAGAGGAGAAGGAGGAGCCGCCGCCACCGCCTCCCGCCTGAGGAGACCGAGGCTCCGCCGCCCCACGCCCACAAGATNCCTCGCCACCCCGCGGGACGCGGCCGTGGGGCAGCCTCGCCGTGAGGAAGCACCGCCTTCACCCCGGCCTACCGCGGGGTTCCCCGGGGAGGGGAGAGCCGAGCGCAGGGTGCCTCACAGGCGCCGGGCTGAGCTTGGGGCATCGCATCGCTGCCGGGCCCGGGATGGAGCTGGGGCGGCTGGAGTACCTGCAGGCCCTCGTCACCGAGTTCCAGGTGTCGGACAGCCCAGGTAACCCCCGGGCGCTGCTGCTTGCTGGTACTCTTCGTGTTGAGCGCGTTTCCTCACGTACCTGACGCTTCCCCGTTGCAGAGGCCAAGGAGCAGGTGCTGGCCAACCTGGCCAACTTCGCCTACGATCCCAAAAACTACGAGTACCTCCGGCAGCTTCAGGTCCTGGATCTGTTCCTCGATACGCTCACCGAAGACAACGAGACCCTTGTGGAGTTTGCAATTGGTAAGGACTGCGCCTGAACGCCCTCGTAAGGGGCTGGCGGGGCAGGGGATGCCAGGCCCGACACTGGTCTGGTGGTTGATCTCCTTCCCGAGAGGCAGATAGCGGTTGTGCTGCAAGAACAGCCCCACGCTGTGCTGATAGGGCTTCCCTGTGCTGATAAGGGTTCATTTGGCGGAGGATGAGTGGAATGGGGTGAGAGGCAGGAGGCAGGTATCTCCCCTTCATCCTAATGTAGCTGCTGTGCTTAAAAAAGATGCTTTCTGGAAAGGATTTTTTCTAAAAGACTGTAAGTAAACACTAGATGATTGACTTCTTTAACAAAATCTCTCCTATAGAGAAGCAGTCATTAATGTGCAGGTCCAATGTTATCATTCTACTGTTGACAACCAGTCTTCTAGAATACTTACTTGAAATTTTTTAATAAGTCCTCTGAGGAACTGCCTTATAATGATTCGTCGTGGTCTGAACATAAGCTAAGGGGCCAGATCCTAACTGTGAGTGATTCCGTGAGATGATAATAAATATATTTGATTTTTGAGGTTTGTGGCTGAGCTACAGCAGGGTATGGCTGCATCTTAAATGCTTCAAGTACAAACATTCTGTGCCTCTTGGCTAGTACTGTTATCTCTGTTTTTCTAAAACACCTGCAATAAGCTGCTGGCTTGTAGCCTCCCTTTAGGGTTAAGTGATGCTGGAATTCTTCATTCTGGGAAAGATGTTATGTCCAGCGGTACAGTGCCCTCTAATGACATACAGGAGGAGGAATGTTCTGGTGGAAAATCTGTGGAAAGAATCAAGAAAACATTGCCCAGGAAGCTGTTAAGAATTTTCCATCCAAATCTCACAGAAAATCTGGGTGCTTATTTCTGTATTAGAAAAAAGGGATCAGCAGTGAATTTGAATCTTAGTATGAAAAAGGTGAGGGTGTGGAGAGAAGAGTTTGTCTTGCATGTGTCAGACATTTTCTTTTGCTGTTTCAGGTGGCCTTTGTAACCTGTGCCTGGATAAAACTAACAAAGACTACATCTTGGAGGCAAATGGGGTAGAGCCCATAATCAACTGCCTCTCCAGCTCCAACGAGGAGACGGTCATGTCGGCAGTCACGACGCTGATGTACCTGACAACGCCGCAGTCGTGCCAGCAGACGACGGCTCTCCCAGTGGTGGAGTGCATGCTTCGCTTCTCTCTCTCAGCCAGCAGAAGGCTAAGCAATCTGGCAAGCGTCTTCCTGGAGGATTACTGCACACCGCTGCAAGTGGAAGAGGCCAGGAATCTAAGCAAACACACAGCGGTGGGGATTCCTCTCCCCAAGGACTGAAGCTGTCAGAGCAGCACGGAGCTGTTGAGAGGGAGACCTCCCTCTGTTCTCCCAGGCCTCTGCTTTCTGCTCAGCAAAAGTCAAGAGTGTGTCAAGAACAACATTAAAGAGGGAAATTGGTCGTACTGGCACTGGATTTTAGTTAATAAAGAGGACGGTACAGCACTACCGTGTCAGTCAGGCCAAGCATGCAGCTAAAAATGCAAGCAAATATTTAAAATAAAACAGGTCATGGCTGTCAGAGAGCAGGTTGCCAAGTGCAGCCCAGCACCCAGCTTGCACAAATAACCCTTCCCAGCAATTAGGGGTTTTTCTGCTTGGGTTATTGGGCAGCTTATACCCCCTCCAGTTCCTGGCTGGTTTTCCTGCAGCTCTCCTCTTCAGTGTCAACTCAAATGACTTTGAAATGTCACATAAACCTTATTTTTCCTGCAAATGAAAGGTGTTTCCCTGCCCCGGCAGTTTGCAATCTTACTGCATCCCTTTGGTACTAAATATGCCATCCTGTCATCATGGCATAGGCACCCAGCTAGTAAATCACTACACGGGGCAGGCCGTAGCTGTCCCATAAATCAGGAAGTAGAAAGTTGTTTTTCTTTCATTACAACTGGCGAGAAAGGTGTAGATTAAAAAAAGGGCTCATGGCACTCTGGCTGATGAGAACAGCTGTCTTGTAAAACCTTCTCTTAATAAAACATTAACTTAAATGCTGTGTAAACAGTCTTGTATAAGCTCATAAATATTTCTCTACAGCACTTGCAGCCCAGCCTTTGCCCACTCTTTCTCATGCACATGGGCCAGAAATTGAAGCCAGCTTCGTCTCCTTTCATTATCGGCCAATGATGCAAAAGGCAACCTGAAAGCCAGGGTGGCTAAATACATAAAATGCAAAAGGGTTTGGCTGCTGAGCACAGTGCTCCCTGACAGGCACCCACGCTGTGTCTGCTCAAGTTTCAGAGCTTTGCTTCTTCCTCTTTTTTCTCCCCTCCACCCCCAGTCAGCCCAAAACAAACAGGAGTATGGTTAAAAGCACATGCACGCAAGGAAAAAAGAAAAGACCAACAAACAACCCACAACTGCTTGTATTTTATAGCTTCTCTTCACCAGCAGCAAGCATCCAAAACAACTTGACAGAGATTAACTGAACGCAGAGCAGTCTTCCAGAAACCTGGAGACGAGTCAGCCCTGCAGCATGTCTAACAAGGGCAGCTCATTTCTTATTTTAACTGACCCCCCGTAGTGCCCCTGCCCGGGTGACGGTGCTCACTGCCTCCTGGGAATGGGTTTCCCTGCCAGCGGGTGAGCTGGTGGTTGTCCTGGCAGTGGGAAGAGCACAGCATCCCCTTGTTGCGTTACTGCCTGCGCTTGCTTTCCAAGATGGCCTTCCAATCATCCACCCAGGACAGCAGCCGCCTGCGCGGTGCCTGCAGCTGGACGTGCCTGTTGTGGCAGCAGGTAAACAGGACGTGCTCCCAGCTCGGGTTCAGCTCTGCGCCTGAGGAGGGCAAGGGAGGAAAGCTGGAGTCGGCTGGGGGGTTTCCTCCCCAGCTAAAAAAGCGATGCAAGTGCTTTTCAAACCTCTAATGGTATCCTTGTCATCAAACAGCAAGTCGGCAGATACAACGGTCTTATCTCGGGTTAGAATAATTCGCTCCACAAACTCAGGTCCCAAATGTTTTTCTACCCACTTATACTGTGAAGGCAAGAAATAAGATAGGAGAAAATTCTGCCGTACTTTCAGTTTGCACATCGCTCAAGTCAGATCAGCCCTAGTGCAGCAATCTTTTCCCCCGTAAACCTACATCTGTGTCTGCAAATCCCCGCCACAGACTGGCTACGGCCCAGGACGCTGATTTAACCTGTACTTTTAACAGCCTTCAGTCAGCACTGCGTTTGTCATGCCAAATCGTTGTCAAGTTTGCGAGCAGCCCTGGCTGCTTGCCCAGAGCACGTGGATTGCACCCATCTAAGTCATTCCAGTGACTGAGGTCCCACCCTCCATTCTTGTGCCAGTGGCAAACAGGGCTAATTCCAATGCTACAGCCTCCTCTTAACTCAGCATTGACCTCTTTCAGGATAGCTGGATATCTCAGGCTCCGGATTTAGACAGAATAAGGCTTTGTGGGTTGAGGAGCCTCCAGTGTGGAATCCCCTGGGAATATCCCGACCCTGTGGGCCATGCTGAAAGCCAAGCTTGCCTTACCCAGCCGTGCTGCAAGTTCCTTTGCTATCTCCTGCTGACACAGCTGGAGCCCAAGTGTCACACGCCAGCTCCAAGAGCACAGGGCTCACGCGCCCCGCAATAAGGCTGGCATCACGTGGCACTCCGAGATTCCCCATCCCACACTGTTGCTGTGCCTGGGCAGCGGCCCCTCAGACAGAGGGATCACAGGGAAGCTTGGCAGCCTGCGCTGGCTACTGTCTTTATAAATGAATGACTCTGACTTGGCTGGTATGAAATAGCCAGGCCTTGCAAAAGCAGCATTAAAACCAGTAAAATAAATTCTCTCCCACCTTTTCCACGATGCAGTGCTCATATTTCCGGAGAGGACTTGTGCAAATAAAGACTTCGGTGCTGAAAAGAAACAGCCTCCATTAGCAGTCAGGGGAAAGTGCATAAGATAACGGAAAAGGGCTGCAGAGTGCAAAGCGTCCTTACTCCTGCATGTGGATCATCTCCTGCATAGCTTCAAGGGCTCCTGGAATTGGATCCAACCCTAGAAAGAAGCCAGGCGATTCATAGACACTGGCTACCTTAGCCTGCAAGAGACAGGAGGACAATTAGCAACGCCCGTGCTTTTATCTGAGTTCTGTGCACACCAGTTGTCCAGTTACCCCGTGTGTAACCGCTGTCAACAGGCCAGCGCTTCAGAGAGTGAGGTGATGCTTCACACCAAGAGCGGGTTATAAAATTTCTCACCTTTCGGGTTCCGGGAAAAGTCCAGCTCAGGCACACAAGAATGAGAAGTGACTCTCTGGTGGCTTGTTTGGAGTGAGGAGGCAGAGCTGATCCTGACCCAGCTTTGTTCCTACAAGCCGCTGCATGAGTAGCACCACAAACACAGCACTGTGCTACAGCTTGACTTGCTGACGTCTGATCGAGGGAGAGCTCACGCCTCACCCCTTCCCAGCAGGTCTCTCTCTACTAACTCGTGTGCAAATCAAAGGAACAAGTTTGAGGCTTCTGCTTCTCTGTCACGTTTGACTGAAATTTGCTTACGGCTCAGGAATTTACCAGGGATGAGTGGGTAGACACGTGTTATCTAGTAGCCCTCTTTTCCTTCAGAACAAAAAGGGCGATATGGTGACCGTGCTAATTACCATCCTCAGCGGAGGGGCCAGGTCAGCGCACCCACACATTGGGGGTTAATCCTTTTAGACCAGAACAGCTCGGCAAGAGGGAAGGAAGAGGCCAGGAGAGCTAGGAAAGCTACATTTCTTTGCTGCTTTCTATGATTTTCAATCACACACTAAAATAACAGTTGTTAAAGGAGCAGATCCTGACTTCAGCACGGACAGCTGCTCCTCTGTGGTAACGTGTTGGTGCAAAGTCTACTCAGTAGAGTGTGAGACTGCAGCAGGAAATTCAGAGGTGGATCCCTGTGCTGCCCCAAGAACCTTCGGCTTCGTGAACTGACCTGTGCACCCCCAGCAGCCCCAGCTGGGCCGGGTTTGGTGGTGGTACGGATCGGTCCTGCCTAGGGCTCCTGACTCAGAGCACACAACCTGAGCAGTGCCATTAAGGGGATCACAGCTTCATCCCTTTTCTCTCTGCACCTGCTCTCAGTGGTAAACCCACCTTCCATACGTGCATGTGGGATGCAATATGATTCAGACACGTCATTAATGAAAAACAGGGGAAAGGAGGTTCTCTCTAAAGTTATAATCATTTTTAAGTGAGTCTAAGTAGGAAAGAAACAAGATTACTGGAGGAGCAACGTTTTCCCAGGCTAAAGTGGCAAAAAATGGTGCAAAAAAGGTAAAAAGAATTTAATATGATACAGTACAGTGGCATCTTTAATCTCTAAAAGGAAAAGTAGTATTTCCAGGGCAATTCCTGTGCCTCTAGGTAGGACTGTCCTTCCAGTCTTTTTTTTTTTTTTATTTACTGATAAGACATTTCACACCTTTTACTATTAGGAAGTTCACTGGTTTGAATCCAGCTCTGGTTAGTTAACTTTAAAAATTGCTACCTGGTGACTGTTTGGTGGCCTGTGCTAAATCAGAGCATTTCAGTGCAGGTCACAGCAGACGGCTCCTCTTACACACAACCCATCGTGACAAAGCACCCGCAGCAGCAGCGGCGTCCCAGCAGCGTTAAGGGCTGAGTCCACTTCCAGGCCTAAGTTTCATCCTCAGACAGAGAGGTTAAGCTTCCAATATCTCTTCTACCCTAAGACACATGAATCTTACCTTCCCTGGGGTCATACACTGAACTTCAGAGGTGCCGAGCTAGCATTTTTCCGCAAGCATTACGTTCCCATGCCACCGAACAATTTGGAAAACAGTTCTTGGAAAGTATTCCTCAAAGGCAGGCTGGCAGCCTTTGCTTAGAAACTGTACAAGATTGCTTTACAGTCCAGCTGATGGTCTCCTTGCTCTGTGTCACCAGTGGAACATCAAAATAAAAAACATTTCAATTAAGCAGCAATGAGAAGGAGTCAGCACTAAACAAGTCTCCCAGATCATGGCGCTCACTCAGCAATCATGATTTACAAATACTCATAAATGAATAGCCAGAAATTTGGAAGCGCTGCCTGATTTCACATGCAAATCAGAAGAGGTTAAGGAGTCTAGGTGAAGACGTGGCACTCAGATCCGCCCAGATCTCTGTTTCCATGCAAAGCCTCACTGATCCCAGCAACAATTCCCTGGAGCCATTCCCAAGGAGATTGGATTACAGAATCAGGGCTTGTGTCTGAAAGCTCTTTATCCTTCAGCGAGACACCAGAGACTGGCAAGTTTCCACCACGTCACGAAAAAGTCTGGCTTTGCTGGAAAAAGACATTTGATTTGAAGACTCTTAGAACCAAAAGCCACTTGTCAAAAAAAAAAGTTACTAGAAAAAGAAAGTAAAACAATTTCCTTTCCTCATTCTCATCCCATCAGTGCTGAATGTTCGCTTTTAACTTCTGTTAGCAAGATAACAACTTAGATTCAAAACTGGAGGAATCACATCTATCCCCCCCTAAGCTTTCCCATTTGCAATACTTAAAGTAATTCTAGAAATTCTTGCCACTGCTGGAGATGTTGAATCCTTTTTTGAAACTGTCTGGGGCCAGGTAACACATCCTGAACGCCTGGGAGATAAATCCCCATCAACAAAATTGCTACACCCACAGGGGGGCAGATAGGCAAGTACAGTAAAGAAAGTCTCGAGCAAAATACTTTCTAAATAAAATGGATTTACAATGTGAAATTAACGATCAACTTACAATCAAAAAAGAAAGAAAAAACAAAGTAATGGTTCAAGTTTCAAGAGGCAGCTGCTCAGCGCTAACAAAGCATAAACACCACTAAGAGGGCAATGCGTAAATCATTATCCCAGTACTTCCCACTCCCTGTCGTGAGAGCATCTTCACACGCTGGCTGTTCGCGGGTAGACAGAGCAGACACCTGCCGCAGAGAGCTGGGTGTCAGGCTGATCCCCCTCCTCTCAACAGCTGACAAGCTGCAGATTCAGTTTCTCTGCAGGGACAGGCGGCCCCGCAGACCCCTGTGCACCACTGGCACAGGTCGGACAAGCCGCTCTCGCTGTCTGGGCTGCCGGTTCCTGCCGAAGCTTTTCCCGCAGCTGGGTGCAAGGAGGGACCTTCTCCTGCGGGGATTCTCCTGCATCACAGACACCCTGTACTGCCATGGCAGAACTAACAAGGTCTCCTTTTTTAACCAGCTGTGGTATTTACATAAAACCTGAAGGAGCTTCGAATCTTTAAAACTTTATTGTTCTGCCAAATGTACCTAAACAGCCCAGAGATCCAGAGGTTACTGAAGGAGACAGACACACAACACAACTGCATAAACCTAATTTCCTTAGGAAGCCAGACTAATAACGAACAGTAAGATAAGAGCTTTCTGCCACTGCTGATCTGCGTGGGATTCAAACCAGTTACCTGGTTATTTCATTGACACACCTAAGGTCTGGGAAGGAACAGGATGAGCATGAACCAAATTAGGGAGTGGGTATGCCAAAAATAGAACAGGACAGATCAGATTGTAGACCTTCCGAATGAGAACAAATAAAAAACCATGACCCCTTATATTACTTGCAATTTTTTGTCCCAGTATACCTAAATGGGATTCACTTAAGGAATACTCGCTTAAGCAATAAATCAGGTTTCTTTATATAAAATGATAAATCATGCCTACTCCCTATATTTACATGTTACTAGTCCCAGGAAGTTTTGAGCATCGATAGTCATTGATCAGAGCTCGGTCAGTTTGGAGCCTGTGGAAATGCTGCCCGGACCCAGCACTCCCGTCCGTCACACTGGTGCAGGAGCCTGTACCTCGCTACGGAACAGGAGGGAAATGAATGTGAGCTGTCATTTCTGAGCAGTAAAAAAACGTACAGGCTCAGTACAGGATCTTAAAACTAGCAACGAACTTCTCAGGGAAAGTGTACGGCACAGCCTGGATCAGCATCCACTCCATTTTCTTACGGAGCCCCCAACTGTCCTGCATAACCCAAAGGAAGCGTGAAGTCTGGATTCACAGTATTTTTAATTTTGCCTTGCAAATGTCTCTCATATTCATTCAGTCATTAGCGAACATTAAAAATAGCAACAATTTGCACAGATGCAGGGTGTACCACAAGCTTTTTACATAGTGTTCCGGATCGTTTACCTACCGTGCACTTTGCTTGTCAGAGCCTGCAGAGGGAATGATATAGATACGGGGCTTTATTAGCTGGACAAACCCCATATGTAATATGTATATTTCTTGTCCTGCTATGGAGCTACATTAACACTTGCAGAGCGCTTTAGGGAAGTTATCACCACTGCTGCATAGCAAGAGCAGTTTACAAGTAGGTAAAGAACAAGCTGAAGATGGTTCAGCGAATAGTTTCAGCCGGTTATTTTTATGACGCAATCACTCATCGCCAGTTCCCGCACACAAATCTTTCTGTAAAGGGCTGGCAATCCTCCTGGAAGAAGTCACTAATTATTACTACACGAATTAAGGCTGCTAGCATGAAACAACTCTTTATAGCACGCCCTTAAAAAAAACCACCACCCTTCCTTTCTGCTTTGCATACCCACAGTGGGTAGGAAGATATTTCCTTTGCTCACAGCAGGGTACAAGGCAAGAGGGAGGGAGAGCTTTGTAAACAAGGCGCGACCTCCCCAGTTTCCAGCCACACCACAACGCTTCCCGCCCGCTGCAGACCCTCCCCTGGCACCGGCCCTTGCCGGCCACGCTCACCCCCAGGTCCTCCCGCAGGCAGCGGTACTGGTCCCGCACCGAGAAGCCCCTCCGCGCCGCCAGCTCCACCCGCGGCTCCCCAGGGAAGCGGGCGCTGAAGCCTCGCAGCACCGCGCCCTCGAAGTCGGCCAGGACGCCGTCCATGTCCACCAGCACCCGCAGCGGGCCGGCTGCGCTGCCCATGCCGCCGCCTGCGCCCAACGAGCACCCCAGGGCTCCTCAGTACACGTGAGAGCGGGGCGGACCCTCACGGCATGAATATGCATGAGCACGGGCGGTATGGCGGAGGAAGGTGCTCCTCGGTGGGGACCCCCCTTGCCCAACACCCGCGTGGGAACACGGCTGGGCTGCATCAGTAACCGGGCTTACTTGCTAAGGGTGAAAAGAAAAGCAAGCGAGAGCCTTTTCACGCTTCTCGGCACCTTTGCGCTGAATGGTGGCCGTGGCTGCCACGCTCCAACCACGGCAAAGAGCAGGGCAGATGGAAAGGCAGCTTCGCTTGGCCAAAGTCTCAGCAACCATAAAGGAGTATTAACAAGTTCCACTGATTGTGGGGCTTGCAAAGGAAATATAATTTGATTCTCTTCCTCCTCCTAGGCCAGCAACCAGGTAGGCGTGATTTACATGCACCAGGTAGCCATACCACGTTTCATATCAGCTGCAGGATGCAGGAGAGAAGGAGCACATTAGAGTAAAGACAGTTTTATAGGTTAAGCATCTAAGGCTAGGGCTTCTCCAAAACTGATTCGGAAAGCCAGGGTATTTTTAGGCACTGGTTCTTCTGGGAGGAGCGTGGAAGAGGCACACTCTCTCCAGCAGACACACCAGTTCTGTACAGACCCACTGCTTTGGCTTACCATGCAGCAGATCCCCTCCAGGGCAGTAGAGAACTACATGGTTTGGTCTCCCTTTCACCCCCTCCCTTGTTAGGGTCTATTGGTTGGGGTTTTTTGTTTGTTTTTGGTTTTTTTTTTTTTTTTAGTGAGGAGAATAAACTTTCCTCTATTTTCTTGAGAGGAAAAAAAAAGTATTTTGGGTAAAACAGATTTTTTTATCTCTCTCTCTCTCTCAAGCCATATTCCATGCTTCTCTGATCTAGAAGATAAAAATGAAGAGGTAAGTCAGACCCTTTCTTCAGGGGAAGATAGCACATGATGGTGCCCTCAAGCGAGGTATAAGAACTCTCCTCCTCTGCTGCATTCCGCCTCCGTTAGAGCGGGGCAGGTTGGCCGAGACAAGGACAACTGAGAACAAAGCAAAACCAAACCCATGAAATAAAACCCACACAGGAAACACTGCTTCAAAATTTCTATATTATTTACTTTTAAGCAACAGTCCAGCTTTGTGAAATTACAACACACACTTTAAAGGATGAGATTTTCACCTCATGGTCAAGCACCAGCATGATCATGCACAGCATTGAGTCAGTTGTAAAAAAAATGCCCTGTAATTTTTATTTATTTATATGATCCACTCCACCTTTACTGAATGAAGTCTGAATAAATCCCCTCCTAGCATTAGGCCAGGCGGCTCTGGTCATCAGCCCTCTATTTGGCACATACCCTGCTTCGTAGTAGTCCAGTATCAAGGTTTTTTAAATTTTTTTTTTTTTTTTTGAAGGCAGCATGGTGTACACTAACCACTTTATGATTTCTATGGCACAGCAGGGTTCAAGGCATTTACTACATGCAGTCAATGAAGCCTTTTAGATCCCCAAATCCCACATGTGGAGGAAGGGACTGCTCTTGCTGATTGTTTGCTGGCCTGTTTAACCAGGATTCTAGACCCTTGTAAAGCTAAGGGGTTCTAAAAAAATCTCAGTACAAAAACCCTCTAAGCACACTTAGAACCAATCTACTCTCCTTTGAATTACATTACTATACTTCATAAAGCTTTCCCTCAAGTCTATCACTAGAAAACACTCATGTCACTTCCAGTAGATCTGGGGGAAACACAGGACAGAAGTGGAAAAAAACCTTGATCTCAAAAAAAGATGGAGTACATAAAGTGCTTCTTTTTAATGAAAGAAATTCGAGATGTACAGTCAGGCTCAAGTTGTGCAGTTCACAAGCATGGGGGAAAGAAACAGACACGAGTTCAAAACAGTCAGGAAGGGAAAGGTTTAACCGAGGACTAGGCTGGACTTGCCACCGGGTGGATTTCTCCTGGACGGTGCTGGTGCTACTGGGCTAGGAACAGGTGCAGCAGGCAGGGATTTTTCTTCATTCTGACCTGGGGCAGCTTCTACATCAGCCTCAGTGTTTTCTAGAAGAAAAGAAGCTTTTAAAGTGTTTGATGTGGATGATGAAAGCCAGATGTTTTGCTGGCTTAGACAGAAGATCAGCTCCTGTAAGTTTTCTCCAGGCTTACAGACACACTCAGAGAGCTGCTGTAACCTGCTGGCAGGACAGACTTCAGCCCTCTGAAGTGTCTTTCAGATGAACTCCCATGCCTTACAGTTCAGTTTCAGGCATTCAAGAGCCACATTCACTCAGCTGCTATTAGGGGACCCCAGCAATTTTTTTTTTTTTTTTTTTTTTTAAATGACAAGCAGCTTAAGCCTTGTACGTATTAGTCAGCATATGACTATGACAATTATAACTCAAGTCTGAGCAGGTGCTGGAAACCAAGTCACAGAAGCACCAGTACTTGTAAGCAAGAGCTCAGGTTCAAACTACATTCCCAATTTTGTAACTAGAGGGAAGAGCATCTGACACACACTTCTGAGGCTTCACACAGAACAGACTAGGGAATAGCCATGCATGGGTAGGCTCCGCTTGTACATTCCCTGGAAAGCACATGATAGTTTCATCTATTTTAAATACTTCTGAACAACCACAAGTGAAGATGGGACACAGAAGGAATTCTTCACAGGAAGCACTTTAGATACTGTAAAAAATAACTGATGTATCTGCTTCACTGACAATTCATGAGCACGGCAAGTACATTAGCGCCTCACGTTTTTATAGATTAACACAAACAGTTATGAGCCAAAGGCCCAAATCAGCACCAAGTAGCCCTCTGATACTTGGTGGGGCGAGGGGAATGGAGCTTCACTGCCAGCTCTGTGAAGATGTACTTTGTCTGGTGTTTTTTTTTTTTTTTTTTTTTTAACAGACCTCTTAGTTTCATCTAATGATCACTAGTTCTTACTTTGGAGGATTTGGGCAACAGCTGCACATTCACCTTAACCTCCACCTTCAGGATTTGGTAAATCTTGATCATATTCCCTCTCCCCCAGCCTTCTCTTCAAATGCAAGAGGCACAGCCATTTTAGTCTCTCCTCATAAGGCAGCTGCTGCACCTCCTTACCATTCCCATTACCTTCCTCTGCCCCTTGTTTACCTCCACTACAACCTTCTGGCCTTTACATTTTAAGGACTGTATACACGACTCAGGATGTGGGCATATCATGGTTTACAGAGGCAAAACAATGTCATTTCCCATTCTCTCCCTGACAATATTCAACATTTTGCTGGCACCTCCAAACATTTCAGAGAACTTTCAGTAATAAGACTCAAGGCAGATCCCAGGAGTTAACTGCTGCGCAGAGTTGAACACAAGACTGGCATGGATTAGGTGTTGGGTTTGTTTTCCCCCCCCAGATGCATTACTTCATACTTACTTACATAAAGATTATTCTGCCACCTTTTTACCTGTCTATCTTGTTCAAGTTGAGTCCTTCTGACGATTAGATTTTCTCACCATCAGCACCTTTGGCTACTTGAAAGAGCTAATATCACCAATAGAATTGGAGATGTCACTGTTCATTACCTTTTCCAGGTCACGGATGAAGGCACTGAATAAAACTAGTCCCAGCATCACTTCCCATGGCTCATTTTTCCACCCTGAAAAGCAATCACTAGGCCCTACCCTTTGCCTCCTATTCTTTAGCTACCTTCCTATCCACAGGAGCAGCTTTCCTCCAATCCTGTGACAACTCATTTTTTTGTGGGTTTGGGTGGGGGTTTTTTGTTTTGGTTTGGGTTTTTTTGTTTTGGTTTTAAGAACCTTTGATGCAGAATTTTATCAGAAACACTGAAAACCCATCTGTGTCACTGAACCCCCTGTATCCATGCTTATAATAATATAAAAGAACTCCAGCAGCTTAGGATAGTCTCCGTGCAATCAGAAATAATCTACAATATAGATTCTCTGTTGTACTCATTAACCCACGGGCACATCTGAACAAAACAGTTAATACAAAGTTTTAAGCTTGAAGCTTCTGTAGCTCATGCGTACCACCGCCTGCTTACTCAGCAAGCTGAGAACAACTGCGGTCGTGCCCACCATTCGTACAGCGCTGAATGTTCCACTGTCTGCGCCTTCAGCAGACAGTCCGAGTACTGTGCAGTACTCGTGGTGATGATCTGTCCACCAAATGCCAGGCTCCACCTTCCTGTCTATCGTGTGAAGTCAGTCACTGGTGACAGTCAATCGAGCGCTGTCTAGTTCTCCTTAGCTAGTCACATTCATTAAGTACGCAGTGCTAAATGGAGCACAAAAGACACAAGAACTACTATCACAGGAGACTTCGGGGAAGTTTCTATAGCATTTAGAGGCTCACGTAGCCAGCTGGTGTTAGTACTTCCCACATAATCAAGGTATAGATAAGTTTGCCAATGTAATAACTGAAGGGGTAAACGCAACAGGATCAGATCAAATGTCAAAGTTCTTCCCTTATCGGAAAGGGTATAATCTCTGAAACAGTTTTCTACTGAGTATACTGCAAGCTATTGGAAACTTTGATGCACAGAAGGAACTACAGCTTCCAAACAGGAAGCAAGATGACTGCTGCAAAAGGAACAAGTTTTCCTCCCCTAGACAGACATGATTAAACAAATATGCGTGTCCCACCTGACACCTACTTGAGGTTTTATAATCAGTTACGTACAGAAAATAATTTCCAAATTCAAAAGAATAAACATTTTTTTAATGACAGAAACCTATTAAGAACCCAGTTATGCTGTGAACTTGTAAGCAGACAGTTTTTACTTGGAGGTGTATTCATTCAGCCCCTTTCAAATCACAGAGACAGCTCTACAACATCCGAGTACAAAAATCACATGTGCGGCAGGTGGGATGTTCACCAGCTCATGTGTGCCATCTCACACAGCAGGAATATCAAGCGGTGGAGTGACACAGCTAGCTCAACATGACTCTGTGCTCCATTAAGCTATGATACCCCAAAGCTATCAATGGTAGAAATTAATTTAACAATCCATCAAGATTCTCAGGTATCTGCCACAGACACCATTTCCAGGAAGCATTAACTTTCTACTCCTTCTTAAGTACCATCAGTGGAAGTTTAACATTCAAATGTTTGCCTGTTGTTTTTATTTCATCTTGACCACCTTCAAAAATTTAATTTTTAGTCATGGCCACAACAGTAAACAACCCCAGTTACTTTCCAGTAACACTTTTTTTTTTTTTCTCCTCTCTTAACCACCTCCCAGCATACATTTACTTGGTACTTGATAAGAACTTCCTTCACTGTCACCTACCAGAAACAAACCAAAAGCCAACAAATAAGACATCTGTGAAAATGGGAACTTGTCCTAAGAGTCAGGAATATCATTTTGTACTCAAAGTTTCAGTCAGCTGTTGCTAACCCAGGCAGCCCTATTTCTGTCTCCTCCTGTCCCATCTCTTCATGTCTCACCGCTGCTTGCAGGCTCTCATCATGGTGAGCTGGTTTAAACAAGTACCAGAAGCAGCAGAGCCCTTAGATGAGTTTACTTCTATTATCAAACCACATCCTCCTACTCGAGGCACAAACTGTAAATGCCTACAGTGCTAATTAAGATCAGACAGACATGGGAAAGAAATACTAAAGAAGCCTGTATAGTTTGATTAGAAGCAGCCTGCTAAAGCATTGAGACTTATTTTGGGAAGAGATACCACTTAGGAGGTAGTTAAAAACATTCTGGAACAACTCTCACCCTCCCAGCAAAAGTCTTTTCAGAACAGGGAACTACTAATGGCTTTAGTGATCTCCCACAACTCTTAGGTGTTGAAAGTAGCACTTAGAAAGTACCCGGTCAGCATATGCATTCCTCTCATCAGGAAGTAAGGTATTCTTAAGATGAATCTTACAAAGGAGAGATTTCCAGCCTCAGAGCTAGAAAAAACACTTCAAGGTTAACATGCATGCTGCTAGGGAAAATGCCTCTGTTTACATGAAATTTGCAGTATGCATATGAACTTCCTTGGCAAAAAAAATCAGCATTTAAAAAGTGACAGGAACTTAAAAGCTAGTTAACGCAGACACTTGCAGATGCAGTAGCTGGTTTTGATTATTTCTGTGAATGTGGTGTTTGCTGTATGAGAAGACAATAGGAAAGAAGTAAATTGCTAAACTAAAATCCACTAAGTTGACTGTACTATTTAATTATAAGCTACTATAAACAACAGTATAATCTTTCCATCACTGAACTCTTTGCAAGACGGTATCCACCTTGCCTTCTAGTACTTAAACAAATCTTGACACCAACTGCTGCTGGCAAAATAAGCGAACGGGACTGTTCTCATTTTTAACCTGATGACTAACAGGCATTCTGCCATTTCATTCCATATCCACGCTTCCGCTGAAGTAGTCAGGTCGCTTTACTGATTTGATGGATTCAAGGGACAACCCCAAGCTGCCTCTCTCCTAATACGTGACCATTTATATATCCTATAACCTCTTCTATTTCAAAAGCGCCTAACTGCAAAAGGCTTTTGCTAGAAGAGTCCTCACCAGGAGTTACTCACCAGAAGTTTCACCACCACCATCTCCTCCCTAGAAGAGAGAGAAACACGTTATATCTCACACTTCACAATGTATTTTCCCCCTCCATCGAGAGGGTACTCAACACTTCATGTTATGACCATGGTGGTCAGGCACGCTGCTTTATCTATCAACACTTTCTGAGCGACTGATCCAATGAAGCACTTTTAGACCAGCAACTGGCTCTTAGGGACAGATATCAGAGTGGCACGGTGGGTTCTGCATACATATTCCTGCAGATTAATATCATGGGTTTGTAAGCACCAATTCTTACAGTGACTAATTTAATTTCATCAGCTGTTTATTTACCTAACATCCTTTTAAAAGTTTAAACAGATACTACTGAAGAAATCCTGATGACCTGTAACATGTGGCCACAGTTGTTATTTCCACACTGGGAAGGATGCGGGTGGGCAAGAGCACTTTCTTATAAACATCATGCTTCATGAGGCAGCACTGACAGTAACCAGAACATTTTAATGGCCGAGCAGCAGCGAGAAGAAAGTTATACTGTAAACAATTAGCAATAGTTCAGTGTCCCTTTCCTTTCTACTAAGCGACTCTTTCAAACATTTATCTGTTAGCAAGGCCAAGAGCATTTGTTCTATCCAGGATATTTAACTTCATTTGTGAAATACAAAACAGTTTTTTGCAACATTACTGGATAAAGTTTCCTTCACTACATAAACAACTAAACATTCTTTTCATACTGAATCTGTTCGCAGGCTACAACTTGACACAAAGATACAGAAAGTCTTCCAGCAGCAGCCAAGGCTCCTCAATGGCATGAGGTTTTATCAGCTTTCACAGATTTAACATTGTTAATTACATAGTGAAACTGCAGTCATCAGGATATAAACGCACAGAAACTCACGCAAATATATCGCCTTAGGTCTCAGACTGGGCTACAGTATGTTAGCTCCAGCTTCTGCTGTTTGTAGCTGTAACTACTGCATAAAATTAACATATTCCACATTGGAAGAATCTGTTTGCAAAGCTGAGAACCACAGTATTTAATACAATTAAGTAGAAAATAGAATTAGACTAAACAGTTTGTTTTTGTTTTCCGTGGTAGCAGCTATAAATTTAATCTCACTTCTATTTGCTAAATTGGAACAAGACATTTTCTGCAAGGAACAATTTCACAGCTCAAAGCACCTATTAATAACAAAAATGGGTTAAAGTGATGATCGATGCCAATTATCAAAATAAAACTTGCTGTTTATAACCCAGGAGGCAAAAGGTATCTGCCACAACATTTGAGATCAACAATTTACCTACCCAGTTCTTTTCAGAAAGCCTAAAGCTGGACAGCTTTAAAGAACAAGGTTTCTTTTTCTCCTCTAGAATTTGTTTATGTAAGTGCAGTCTACCCTAGGCTCCTGGTTTTTTAAGGTCAGAGGAATTGTTACTCTTCATCCTGTTTTCCCCATTAAATGTAATCATACCTCAAGCAAAACCCACGTTAACACTACAAATCATGCTCTCTATTGCTACCAAGCAGACAGTTTACACAGAAAGTAACACACCTGATGGTATTATTAAAGACAGTAACAGAAATAAAACAAGCATTCAGGCTACTGAGCTAAGTACTGGTTGGGATGTGAAACCAAGTCCTTTGTCAGTCCACACAGACTGTTGTGGGTAATTATTGTTTGTAAAATCTGTTAAAACACACAATTACACACATGGCTGAAGCTAGATTTCACACCACTTCGTTACTGTCTCATCAATAAGAGGTAAGAGCTCTAGAAAGTGGTCCTTTTAGAAAAATGCAGCCCTTCATCAACATACTGTAAGACTATCAGGTGGAAAAGAAAACCTTCAGGAAAAGAGCAAATACAAATCCTACCACGCTTCCGTGATAAAGCAATCACACACAGAGCACGAATTGTCCCATTATCAGGCTCTTCGTAGTTAATGTACTGACCTTGGGATCTACAAGGTCTCCACAGTTTGCATCAGTTGAGTTTCTTCT
Source organism: Fregata magnificens (assembly GCA_013389945.1). Classification (NCBI taxonomy): domain Eukaryota; kingdom Metazoa; phylum Chordata; class Aves; order Suliformes; family Fregatidae; genus Fregata; species Fregata magnificens. The sequence goes on along the minus strand of WAAD01021825.1, from coordinate 96,648 downwards.
TTGTGGTCCAGATGATTCACAGTCTTCTCTGATTTCACCTGGCTTAGTCCCTACAAGCAGAGATTGATTCTAATCAGGTTGGAGGATAAACTTCCTGGGAAAGCAGATCATCAATAGTCAGGCATTTTGGGGATTTGGGTGTTTTGGGGTTTGTTTATTTGTTTTTCAAATTACAGCTTTAGCATTCTAAGATATCCTGGTCCTTTATATACTGTCTCACAAATTACTGTCTTACAACAGCATCTCATGCAGTTGAGGGTGCCATTTAAACAGATAGAAACCAGGGCCATCCATACTGGAAGTGCTTTGCCGAAATGGAAGCTTAATCCCAGCTGCAAGTACAACGCAAAGCTAAACTTCCTCTGATTAATCAAGAGCAATCAGTACTATTCCAAATACTAAGACACAAGTTCACCTTACTGTGACTTGATTAACTTGGAGAAATTGCATCCAAAATACAACTCTCTGCTTGCAACTTCTGTGCCCAAGACTTGCATTAAAAAAAAAAACCCTGTGGAAGCAATTCAAAGTAAGAAATAAAAAATCCCATGCAAGCAGACATCACTTATAGCCCTCAACTACCAAGCAGGAAGCGAAGTCTGGCTTCCACACTGAGCCACCAGCAGCTTCAGGCTGATACAAAAAAAAAAAATGAGTTGCATGTCAGCAGATCTGGAAACAAAGCACTACGTTCTTACCCGACGATTTAGCCCAGGAAGGTGGGTTTTCTTCAGGAGTTCCAAAGATGCTGGATGCCATTTTGTTCCTTCGCACAGGTTGTTCTTTTGGTTCATCAAAACCCAAGGAAAAGTTGGACCCACCACCAGGAGGACGCAGCACTCTGGAGAGAGAGTCAGTGTTAGAACCTTGTATGAACCATTACCAAGCTGCACTCCAACATTTAAAACAAGACTAATAAGCCAGGAGATCATTGTTGGCTCTTGTAACAGGCAGTCATACAGGCTAAATTCTGTCCAAACAGAAACTACCCAAGATGACTGCATTATGCACTGGCTTTTAACAAACGACACAGACTATCATGTCTTCAGCGCATAACTGGAACTACAAAGGTAAGCTGCCTGCCAGCATTCAATCCAGGCACCGTATCTCCACTACTCTTCTCTTTAGCAACACTTACAAAAATAAAATGCTCCTGCACTCTACTTGTGCCCTTGCTTTACTAGGTGTCAACAAGAGCTTCTGCTACCGGTCTTCAGTTTGAGACAATTGGGGAAAAAAAAAAAAAAAAAAAAAAGGTATGTTGGCATGTCAAATTCCAGCTCTTTTTTTAAGAGCTCCCTGTGAAGGCTAACATTAATCTTCAAACTGGCAGCACAGCAAAGACTAAAGTTTGGCATATGAGCCAAAGTACTGGTTGCATCACTGATGACTAGGGGCTACAGCCTTTATCTGGATTTGTTTCATCGGAAAACCCCTCAAGTCTGCAGCATGCTGCTGGACTAGACTTAAAACTGTTTAATTGCACGTTTTAAGTTAGACTATTATTAGGAAAAACACATGTACAAAGCTCCAGATCTATAATCTAAATCTAACCATCTTCTATTAGACAGACACAAAAGAAGCCAGCCTGGTACTTCATGAGCTACATCATGGTCTGCTTTCCAACTCGCAGAAATCAACCAAAATTAACAGCAGCAGCAAAACAAATCTTGAAATGTAAATTCTTTCAGATCTTATTTTCTTAAGCATAAGATCTTTTCAAGGCTGATGTGCTAGCTGCAGAAGCCAGACAAAAGCTAGGAGAAGAAAAATGTGTAAGGCCATATGAGAACTGTCAAACCCCCAGAGAGATGCGAGTACACAAACAGAACCGGGCTTTCAAGACACCCAGCGCCCTCAAATGAAGACCAGAACAAGCTAAGAAAGGTGTGCACTTCATCTTCTTTTCAAATAATTTAATAAATTAAAGTTAGAACTTCACAAGAGAAAACTGTACACAGCTCGTTAAGGCACCAAACCTAGGAATTCAACACAAAGAACACGTCTGTTTTTACATGTCATCATCACTGGCAATAGCTTTCGGATCTTCAGACTTTGTGCCCACTGCATTCCAGATGCAACACAAAAACACGTCTCCAGCCTACAGAACTCAACACAACAGCAAGAAAAATTCACAACGGTGTTTGGCATGGATGTTTAGCATTACTTAACTAGCAAACTACTTTTCCTTACAAAATTCTTCTCCAAAGTTCTAATTACTAATGCTCAGCTGCTGATGGAAGGATCCCAGTAGATTGTACGATATGTTTTAAGAATCCAAGAACACTTTTATGACTTGCTTTGTCTCCTTTGTGAATTAAGAGATATGGTATAATGGTCTTGAATCATTCCATTATCTTTTTTTTTTCTCCAGAGGAAACATCCTGGTGTAGAAGGTTTATTTTCTTCGTTACATCTGTTGCACTTACTAATTTGGAGAACAGTCTGTTCAAAGGAAGGCTTGTTCCCACATCTTAGATCACCTTTATTCTACCGGAACAGTGAAACCAGTACTCTCCTAACAGCACAACAGTTTCCACTGACAGTCTTCATGAAATTAACAGAAGAGGCAATTGAAGGAAAAAAAAGCCATCACTCAAACTGTTAAAGAAGAATATTCCCTCTTGCCAGCCTCAGCTAGAGGCTGACAGTTTTATTAGAAGCCTCTCACAGCCCTGAGATGTTGTAACATGCTTCATCAAAGCTACGTCTGACACTTCAAGCAATGAACCGCTCTCAAAACTGCACCTGATACCCAGTGATGCATACTGAAAATTCACCCACAGCTCCCTCCAGGAATCGCTCTCGTAAAGGGTGTGGGGTTTTGGGTTTTTTTTTTTTGCTTTAAGATGCACCCCAAAAAGCTAAAAGCAAACAGGAAGCATCTGCTTTGTCAGGCCAAAACCTTATGGATGAAAGACACGATAGCTTGGACAAAAAAAGACACGATCCTCTCCAAGCCAGCTGTTACTCCTGCAGGAACGTGGATGCCCCACGAAGTGCCATGCATCCCTTCCAGACGTACCTGCCAAGTTCTCTTTGTTCCGAGAGAGGCTGCGGCTTCCTCCCCCTCCGCCCTGCCCAGCCGCCGCTCCCCAGCCCCCGTTTGCCCCCCGGGAGCCCGGCCCAGGCCCCGCCGCAGGGTGGGAGCG
>WAAD01021825.1:78851-92975 GCA_013389945.1 Fregata magnificens | reverse complement strand
GCCCTAACGGTCCCAACGGCCCGCCAGCCCCCGCCGGACCTGGAGCTGCTCCTGCCACTGGGGTCCATGCCCGAAAAGGTGGTCGTGGTGGTCATGGCGGCAGGGACGGAGGAGACGGACGAAGGGGAGGGGGCTCCGTTAAGAGGCCGGCGGGGAGTGACGGTCCCGGGAACGGAGCCCCGCTGCTGCCGGTGACAACTGCAGCCGCCGCCCGCACCGGCCGCGCCTTTTATACACCCCTTAAGGCCCGCCCCTCAGCGGCCGCCTCAGTGGACGGTTCAAACCCAATCCCGAGCTCCTATTCGCCCGCGCCCTGCCACTCTGCCCTTTGGCCCGCCTCACCGTCTCTTCTGAGGCGCCTTGCCTCATCCGTAAAAGCTTATTGGTGAAGCAATACGTCTGCTCTGCGGTGATTGGCTGTGCCTGGGCGGCGGCGCCCTTTGTGGATGATTGGCGGGAGGCCTGTCGCTTATATCGGGTGAGCTGTGATTGGCTTAGCCACACATGAGGCGAGACAAAAGTCGCGGTGGCGTCTCCCTTGTGAGGGGAGGCCGCGCTGCGAGCGGAGCCCAGGCGCGGGGGCAGGCCCCGCCGCCCGTCCCCGACAAACACCCCTTCGTGCCCCCAAAGCCACCTCCGAGGACATCACCTCAGGCACCGTCGGGCCACCAAGGCCCGTCCCTGGCACTCCGCTTGGCCATCCCCGCTGAGGCCCTGCTCCCTCACGCTCATCGCCGTGCTGGGAGGTGGCCCGGCCCGTGCCAACCTTGAAGTCGCTTCAGAGCACATCATGGCGCAACTCCGAAGTAGACGGGTGAACGATAGAGGCCATCAGGCTGCAGGAGGTGTCCGCGCAAGGCCCCTGCAGCGATAAGAGGCTGGCTCCGAGGAGGATGGAGAAACATCCAAGGGCCTGCAGAGACCCAGAGGGCTGCTGCTGCAGCGGGGACGGCGTCAAACACTGTCACCTCAGAGCAAAACACGTGGTGCAATAAAATAATGTGCAATATCAGACGATTTGGGAGCAGCGGATTATTCCATTAAAATTAGGCGAGTCCCAGAACATCTACAGTAGCTGGAGTACAAAGCCCAGCAACACTGCCCACCTGTGTCTTAAAAGCCCGAGGTTGCATCCTTTTGTGCCGTCCGTCTTCCACCAAGTGCCAGCACAAAACTCATACAGCCCGTAATTTAAATTACCAGATGTTGGCTGTTGACCTATCTGTCAAATCCACCTTGGATTTGGTGACTGGGAGCTTCCTGAACTCCTGCAACTTTCAGACACACAGATGCTTCCTTCATCACCACAACTTCTACTCCAAAATGAATGCATCAGGGCCTCCCACTGCAAATGTTATTTTAATGAGTACTTGCATAAAGGAGTGAGAAAGGGGAAAACCCCTATCTGCTCTACCCATCCCTCCCAGTTTGCACTAATAACAGCTCTTAATACCCCCAAAACACTTTTCTCTAGAAAATATTTCTTTTCGGTCTGGGAAATGCAAGCGTTGTTTGTGCTTCTTCACTCCAGGTACAACATGAGGTCAAGTGTCTGAATTATCACCAGCCTTAATACTAACACAACTCAGGAAAGAGGTGAACTGCTAAAACTACGCAAACAGTACCACAGTATTTTATTTTTTCTACTCAGAATCTATAAAAAAATATTGTTTAAAAAAAAAAAGAGCCCCAACCACGATTTAGGTCCCCAGGGAATGCTCTGTCACATCACATCTTTCTAGAGGTAGATTAAAGGGAAATTTTAAGTAACATGACACAGTTGTTTTAATTCCATTATCCCTTAGGCTCGGGCATTAAGAAGTCAAATGATACCTACTTGCATACAGGTAAGCATCTGCTCTCTCGGGAACTTCCAGAAGTATTTTGTCATCTAAACACTTTTTATTCAAACCCACAGGATTTGACTCTTAAATTTGTACCCCTGGGACATACGGAGCCATTTTTTAAAGCCAAGATGAAGAAAAACCCGTTCCCTCTGACAAAGCTAGTTTTAACATGCATCTTTAAAATTCTAAACCTTCAGTATTTCCAAGGGACCCCACTGATCTCTCAGACAGTCCTGACTGCAGGATAGTCTTTAAATAAAAGCTGCTTTGCCGATTATTTACCCATAACAAGATGAAGGGGTTTATGAAGATGGCTACAGAAACCGGGCTTAGGATCCTTCCCAGGATGATGACATTTGACCAGAACAATGCTCAGCAGCTGTTTGAAAAACTCAGACACCGAACAATTCCACCTGTTGTTGAAATTCAACTGGGAATGAATGCCAAAAGCATCTGGAAGTCTGAACAAGACTCCAGGAAATGCAAGGGTTGGGCAAGGAGAGATACCATTGATTTGAGAAAAGCCTCAGCCTGGTCATCCTCCCGTGACCAAGGGTTTCTTCTTCATGCAAGCTCTGCTATTTATGGCAGTCACAAAGCGCTTGCTTTCTTTATTCCAAGAACATCATACAAAAAAACAGGTTTTGACTCAGCCTTGTCTTCTCTTCTTCCCCCAATTCATTCACAGCTGAAGGTAAAAAGTAAGCATCGGCTCATAAATAACCCTTGTTACAGCTGGATTTGTAGCTGTCGAAGACTTTCGCATCTGAAGCGACGCATGGTGGAAGCTCAGTGGAAGACCGGTAACCTACAGATTCAACGGTTTGTCCTACCGAGCAGATGCTGCAGTTTGCAAGAGTTGTGAAAGTTGCTTTGGTGCCTCTCTACATCTTCAGGTAAAGTTCGTAAGTCACTGTTTGGGGAGGAGGCTTGAATCACGATGTCCAGACTCCTCTCAAAGCTGCAGAGACGTAGTTCTGAACAACATAAAAAGCAGAGTGGCCAGTTCACACTGCTGTGCTTGCCTGGGCACCCAGCATTACCAAGTCTGGCAGTGGACTCCAAAGCATTGTTCCTTAGTGGAAAAAAAGACAAGCATCACTGGAAGGGGAAGTCAGTGTCCTGACAGAGTCCTCAGAGAGCTCCTTTCATTCCACTTCTGTCTTGTCCAAGTGTGCTTAAACTGTCACGTTTTCTCCATCAAGTGATCCTCCAAGGGCCCTTGCAGGGCATCAGATGTGCTTTAAAGAGATCTATGGACTGGACGCTGAAAGGGGGGGATCTAAGCCACCAAAACCAGCACAAAAATCCTCACAAAGGATGTCCTTTGCGTCCATGTCCCCCTGGAGACTATTCCTTTCCTAAGGAGCAACAATCTATTTACTATTTATTTGGACTTCCACAGCCTTAGTCTTTCCCCAGGGCTCCAAAGTCATCCTCATACTGGGATTAATTAATTAATTGTCAAAACCTACAGCTCTTCCCATAGTCCCCATTCCCACCGCAGCTCCTCACCAACTCATACACTTGTCTTTCTATAGCACCCCACGGACCCTCATTACTTCTGGGATCTCTGCTGACAGCGAGGTGCTTCTTTCATAGCACCACCAGCCCTACTTCATCCTTCCCGCACAAGATGAAATTCTTCAGGAGGAGAGGAAAACTCTTCCCCTCAAAGGGACTCAAACCATTTCATAAACACCAGCCGGGCCTCCCAGCATCTCCATGTTAGCATAAGACCATTACTCCCACGCTACTAGTGAAGAAACCAGAAAACCTCTGTAATTAAGCATCTTGAAGGCCAACCAAAAACTGCTAACTGGGATCAAAACCCAGGCTTCCATCTCCTATTTATCCTCACATGCTCACATCCCAGCCTCCGGGGAGAAGTGCTATACTACCAATTCATTCTGACACTAAGTCCAAAAAAGCAAGATAAATTAGAGGATTAAATTATTCACTATCTGAACGCATTCAGTTCGGCAACTGGTTAACAGCCAGAATGAACAAACCTCAATAATCCAGAGACTGAAATGTATTAGGTTACAGTGGTAGTATAATTAAGAATAATTCAAGTTTTTTAAATGCTTTTAGATTTTCTTTTATTACTCCACAACAGTCCATCACACCAGCTGATACAAGCGTACTGAGAGCGGCCACAATCTAAAATTCTAATAAAAATCCTTCCATTTATTGTTCACTTTCGATTTAACAGATGATGATCAAGGAAGCATCTAGGTTTTCATTTTAGCTTTAAAAACAAACTGCTATTCCTTAGAAATTCAATTCTTTCCGACTGGCTGAAGCACAGAAAGTATTATTTCTTTGAGCCAGTCACATTATACCTTTTCATTAATGTTGCAGTAAGGGTCACAATAGAACCCGTATCCAACAGAAAAAATGACAGCACTTACATTGTCTGCCTCAGAAGTAATGAAGTGAAGGTACTAGAAGGGAACATTCTTGTGAGAAAAGAGTCTGGCTTTGACCATAACCTTTGCAGAGACGCGGTATCTGTTTTGATATTGTAGTTATCTTGCAGCAGCAATTATCTTAATACCACTTCAGGGATTTTTCTTTTGTTGAGAACACCTCCATACGCCAGTACAAGAACCTCTCTCATATTACCACTTGGAGTATTTCCTTACACTCTTGGCAGTTAGCATATTCCATTTCAGAACAGCCTTGTACTCCCAGAGCCCCCTTTGAACCAGCGTCTCAGGCCACTTGATACTGATCCTCACAAGAGCTCTATTCAATGGGTATTATCCCCATTGTGCAGATAAACTCAGGCACTGATTTTCAGGTGTTAACTAAGGGTCCCACCGAAACCAGCTGCGCTTTCAATCCCCCACCCCCGTACATGAATAAAAATGCCTTACTTTGGGTGCCCAAAACAAACAATTTTGGTTTCATCTTTTTAAACAACTGGTAGCGTCCATCCCACCACTGAAACTGAAAACTGTTTGAGGGACTAAAGACCCAGCACACGCTAAAGGCAAGGTCTTCTCATCCACAAGAACTCGCTAGAGTATTGTATCCAATTATGACTTACTCCATTCTTTTTCCTTTAAAAACCATGAGAGGAATGTTAACTAAATTGTATGGCAATCACTTCAGAATACATTATTTGAGAATTGTGGGTAATAATATAATTTGCCCAGGCTCTTGAAAGATCTCAGCTGTTTAAACACGAAAAACTTACCTCCCAACTAGTGTGACAAGACCTCTTTGCCCAGTTTTCCTTTATCCTCCAACACATGGAATTCTAGTAGTCCATTAGGCTACCAGCGTCACACCAGAACTGTCACAAATCAAGCCAGGCCAAACAGCTACGTGAACTCCAAATGATTTGATCCAAATTATTTATATCCCTGTACTTCATACCGCTTCTGAATCATCACCCCTAGCAGTAGCTTTCTTGGTGAGGATGAAGTCCCAGCAAAACCACTTAGGTCCCAGCAAACAGGAATCAACAGGTAAATTCTCTGAGCAGCAGAGGAGCAGTACCGACAAGCAACAAGTTCTGTCATAAGGAGAGTATTTACAAGACCATGCAAGAAGAGTTCTGAAAAATTAGCTTTTAAAAAAAACAGGTTAGTATTTCTGCATTGCTGGGGACACAAACTTGTATCAGAATGTGCCAGTCCACTTAACAGTTTGCTAGACCAATGGAAATTAGATGTTTGAAGCTCTTAGGGAACTAAGTCACTTAAGAACTTTGAGAGTTTCTTGGGTTTTATCTAATCAAGGAAACATCTCTCAGAAAAGACCATTTTATCCATTTTTGATTGCAGTCACCATCCTACATTCAGCACTGTTAGAGGAAATATTTCAGAAATATGAGGAGCAAGCTCAGGTGAATAGCAGAACGATGTTAGAAATGGAGAAGTTTAGGTGAGCAATGCCTCTCCCTTTTTAATAGCCTGTTGCCAAATACTAGAGGAAATTTCAATTTATGCTGAATTAAGGAGTATTTCCAAAGCTGTCACACCAATTCAAAGGTACATAACCCTATGTTTTTCACTTTTGTACAGGGGAATTTTGGTAAGCTGATCAAAATTCACGTTAAATGGTCTCGTTTTACTAACGGAACATTATGCTACAAGAATCCTGCACATAAGTTCATGACAGATGAAGTGCCACTCTACTAATTCAGGAAATTAAGACATTGTTTTTGAAAGCATGCTGTTCAGTACCTGTCACTTGACTTATATTGCCTCGGGAAAGAAAAAACAGTGGGCAAGACACAACAGGGAGTTCTGAGCTTCACAGTCTTAAGTTGGGCTGAAAAAAAGCGATATTTAAGGAGACCTCACCCCTTCTTCAGAAAATAAAGCAAGTCCAAACATCTTTTTTGGCCAAACAAGATAAAGACAGCTTTCTCCTGGGAAAAGTCTTGGCATGACATCAAGTTGAAAGGATTTTATACACTGTTATCAGCAGTCTAGCCAGGTTGAAAGCCAGAGATTCTAAAGCCAAAGGGCAATGTATTCCATGTCTAACCTATGAAAAGTGTTGAAACATATCCGCCCTCCCCCCCTCCTTTCTTTTTTCCAAGGAAGTTTTTTCCAGGCCCTTGTGGGTTTTGATATGAAAACGTTTCACAAGAGGGAATTCCAACCTTGCAATATACCACAGAAGTCTACAAGATACATACCAGAGTAAGAAATAATCTGCTTAGCAGTAAAACAACGGCATACAGTAGATTACATTCTTCAGCTACACAGTCAAAAGCAACTGCAAAAAACAGACGCTATTTTTCTTATATCTCCATTAGATACAATTAATGTAATATCAAATGTGTTAAAATCATGACAGAAGTCAAATAGATCATTGTCCATCAGCTAAATGCACAGGCCCATCATTTTGCCACAAAGGTAAAGAACTTCCAGATCCAGCAGGCACAGGCCTACCATGTGATAATCACTTCTTGAACTATTACAAAAACTACCACCAAAAAGTGAGCCCTGCTAACAAGTCAATACCTGAAAGAGCAATAGCTTACTGCAAACACTACAAAATATTAGAACATTCCTAAGACACCAGAAAATGCTTTGGGGCTGCTGAGTAGACAGGGATATAATCTTCCATGAACATCCATGGATTTCACCACAACCTCTACACTTCCCCATGAGAAACTCAAGAACAGCAGCATTGTGGAAAAGACCCATGAAAAACACCACTGCCGCTAGCTCCCTTCAGTATTTCAAGCAGGAACACCACAATGGCAAAGCAGAGCTGGGAATCTACACCACCATAGCTGAGTACACCCAAAAACAGAACTCCATTTTTTATTTTTGCTTTACATTTCCAAGCATCTCCCATTTGATACCACGGTAAACTGAATGGTCAACGAAATTATTTGCTCTTCTTAACGTTTACACCAAAAAAGCATTCAAATACAGAGTTTTAAATAAGCTACTGTAACAACAATATTGATGTTTCTATTAAAGACTGACAAAAAGAGCTCAACCCAAAGGCATAAGTAGGTAGTCCAGTATTTTGCAGTTTGCCTAATCAAACATTTTTGGCTTAGCACAACATATACACACACACACAAAAAAAATCAAAAGACGACAAAACTGGCTTCTATTTCCAGTTCAACTACTGACTGACTGAGAGGTCTCAAGGAAGCCTTTCATTTCCAACAGTCTTCTGACTGCAAAAGGGGGATTATGCTTACTTACCGCATAGGAAGCTGAGAATTGAGAAGCATAAAGTGCTGCAGGGAAAGAAATACAAGTGCTGAGTACTATTACTCCACAGAAAAATAAAGAAAACTGGTTATTTTAAACAAGAAGTTTATTTAAACAACAAGACGCTTTACTTGAAGGGAAAACTATCTAGGATCATTTTTTTTTTTTTTTTTTTTTAGAGTAATTTACCCCTACTTAGACAGAGATTGCTCTACATGTAACAGCTACGTACAAAAAAGTTATAAAATTGTCCTTGGTTTTACAATGATAAAAGAAAAACATTGAAATTATCCAATCAAACAAGGTATGCAAGGTTTTTGTTTTTAAACAGTGAGAGCAAAATAACTTACTGGAATATAAAGATAAAAGTAGAAGGAGCATGCCACTAACGGAGAAAGGGGCATTTTCACAGAACCAGTTTGTTTTCCCACCCCATCTCCATTAAATGTTGATCAAAACATACCATTGGCCATTTAGTTAAAAAAAATATGCATTATGTCTGTGCACATACACCAGTTACTTTATGTACAATAGAAGGAATAGGAAAAAAATCAGAGAGAGAAGAGAGAAAACTATACTGCAGTAGTCAGGATGTGGTTGAACCAAGTCTCATTTTTCTAATTGTGAATGTGTTGCCTGTGGGAGCACAGTTCTGGAGAGGAAAGTAGCAGGTTCTTTTTTTGTGTGTTTGTTTTGTTTTGTTTTGTTTTTTAGTAAACTCCTCCTGTTTGCTGCTGGAACACATCAATTGTATCTTCATCCTCCATTTCCAACTACAGCAGAAAAGAGAAAAAAGGCTTTAAACTCTTCTCAGATATCTACTATAGGCTGGGTTGTTCTTACATTCCTATCTTCATGTTTACTTTTTATGCAACGTAACCAGACCAGCCCCACTCCCCTCCATCATCATCGCTTTGTACATTTAACCCACTTCACCATAACTCAAAAGGAAAGAAATTGCATGGGAAAAAAAAAAAAGCCAGTTGATAGCTGTTGTCCTAGAATGCATTCTAGTATGTAACTTCAGGGTGCACTGTATGACTCCTATGGAAAAGATCGGCATTCGTAATACTTTAATTGTGTTGCCTACTTTGCCATTGCATCTTCTTTCTCCTATTTACTTTCTCAGTTTACCTCAGAACATTGCCACAATTCCACTTTGCTGTTGTTGTTCATATGTGCAAATGGCTTCAGCTACAGCACTAAAGAAGGCAAACTATAATTAAGGTCCCTAGCCCAACCAGGCAGGAAAACCGAGCATCAGCAAGCACAAAAAAAAATTAAAAACACTTTACATGGTCAACAATGTAACAAACTGCCAGTGAGGAACAGCAATACTTCATTAATATAATTCTCTTTTTTCACTGTAATTTTTACAGTTGATATTCCTGGGATGTTCATGTTACCTACTGACAAAATCTGTACCACGGTTGAAGGGGTTGCTATAACTAATGAAGTTATATTTCTAAACAGTCTCAGTTTCTGCTCCAGGAAATCAAACTGGTCTATGGCATTTACCGCGGCTATAAATAGACTGATCCTTAGCTTCAGCATAACATGGATGGAGAGAAAAGCACCCTGTTGCCTCAATTATCAGTATTCCAAGTTAGAAAGTTGCATAGATGGTGGCCATAAGAGGCACATTCTTTGGAGCAACTGCTCAAAAAAATACAGATCTACTACAAACCTTCTCAAAACAAGGATCCCTTATTTCCTAACAAGTGGTTCTGAAAAGCATATAAAACTGTATCGCTTGGAAAGGCTGATTAAACACAGCTCCGTGGAGCAGTACAGAAAAATACTCAAGAGTCACAGTGGACCATTCTGTTCTTGGAATGACCTTCGTTTTAACCAATTATAAACAGACAACCCAAACTTCACAGTATTCATCAGTTTTATGCTGCTGAAACAGAGCTTCAAATTATAAATAACAGAAAATGACTTTCGTATTACAAATGCAAGTTTGCAAACAGTACCTCTGACAACGTCCTGGCAAGCTTTTATAAAAAAATAAAGCCATTGCTTCAGGAAAAACTCAATTCTTAACCTACCAATTCTTATCTCGGAGCCGTGACTCAATAAAGTGACAGTTTTACAAGACTCACCATCTGTACACAGTACTTCATTTTCTTATTTTATTACTACAGTGATACAGACTTATTATTCAAAACACTAAAGTCGTCTCAGATTCCATTTCCAATAATTCTAAACTAGTTATACCAAAATAATGGTAAAAAAAGGATCAAGTTCTATCACTAATATATACAATTACACAAGTATTTTCTATGAAACAGAAGCATCAACTCCTGCAACAAGTTTCAAATACAGTTCTTTAGTCTTGCTTCTGTTGTTTACCTGTGCAGGTGTGTCTGTTTCATTAATTGGCTGCCCATCGAACCGGAATCTGATTTGCCTCATTGACAACCCCTGGACAAAGAGAAGTAACACAAAGGGAAGTAAGTCTGGTGTAAAAGTACTCACTAGTTTTCTCTTGAACTTGTCACTAGAATTGCAGCATGATCACAAAAAGCCACCATTCATAACGTACGATATAGTTTTCGTACTCCTCTCATGCACTGACTTTAAGGCATTTCACTACAAATCCTTGCAGTCTGTTTTGTATTAAAAATTGCACTGTGTCCAATAACTAGGAGAAGCAACAGTGCCCCCACTGACTGGAAGTTAAAATAAAGCCATTTCTAGCACACAAGTCTCACCCGAAACGCCAAGATTTTTACAGTGCTTTTTAGTAATAATTCACTTAATTACATGCAACACTTTGGATAACGAACATCAGACAGTAATATTCCATGCTCCTTCTTGATCTTCCCCACAAGCAAAGGTATTCTAAAATATTTTTTCCAGAAATGCAACTACCATCTATTAGTCTGCAGCAGGAAAGAGCAGCCAATGGTAACTTTTTGCCCTCCTATTACCAAGAAATCAATGGAACAAAGTTTTTCCATGCACAGCTGGAACTTTCAAAAAAACTAAAGGAATCTTCTACTTCCAGAAACTACTGAATAGTATTTTCAACTAGCATTTCTACCACACAATAGTCATATTCCTGACCTCTTCCATCCCCAGAAGATTACTTCTCATTCTCGCTTCAGCCAACAGGTTCAAAAAGATAACTAAAGAACAACAATCCCTTCTAATAACATAAGCTTCAAATTCACAAGCTAGTTTTCAAAGGTATTCTACAGCACACTGCGTTCTGTGAAGGAAGATGAATGAAGTTTGAGAGTCAAGAACCTTGGTGTCCACTTCTTCCCCAGTTCTACCTACCCTCTCTACAGAGTATCTAAAAATATAAGAAGTCTAGTTGGTTTTGAAGTAAACCCAGTGTATTGCCTGGTGCTGCGTTGGCACCTCTGAATTAGAAAAGAAGCCTTCATTTAGCCACGGAGAAGCAGATGTAACACACAAAAGAGAACCTAATATACTAATTATTTTCGAGAAGTTGATTTGTCAGGAAAAATATTTTAATAAAGAATATGAGTAAACTTTTTGCTAAGACTTTACAGTTCACAGCAAAATGCCTCCTCTAGCATGACTAAGATTCTGCAGTGTTCACTCAGAACACCTTGTTTAAGAAAACCATGTGGCTACATGTCATGGCAGCAACACGTTTTTGCACAGCAACATTTGGTTTGAGCCGTTTTCTCCGACATTGTGTTTCTTAAAATACCTATTTCCTATTCCAAAAGTGTTGGTTTTTTGCAGGTTCCTGATAGCTTTATGAGCTGAATAAATGCTAGCTGAAAACATACTGAAAAACTGTACCTTGGTGAGATTAGTATCCACAAAAAAATCAGTATGTTCCATGGATGATTTTTTCCCCACTTAAAACAATCACGAATAGTCTTGATCTTCTAAACATATCCTTCAAGGTTTAGTTACTTCCATTTTAGGTCTGCTATATGCAATACATGATTTTCATTTTTTAAAGCTGCTAAATTCTCTACTATACGCAGCCTCCACCTCTCCAAAATTAAATCTAAATTCCACAGCTTAAGGATTTTAAGATTGGGTAGGAATCCTAGTTCCTAGTTAGGAACACGAACACAATCTAACTTTTAGAGACACACAGAACAAATGCTTTTAAAGAAAGTTTGAGAAGTAAGCACCTCAGAAATAAAATTTAAAGACAAGTCCATCTCCACAGAAATATCCTTTGAATACCTACTAGCTTAAAACCAAAATCAGAAAAAATGACTCCCATTCTAAAGACTTAATATTTTTTTTCCTCCAATAGAGACCTGGGGTTTTTTTGCCGGTTTTGGTTTTTTTTTTAAAGCAGAGTAGAAATTTAGATGCTAAGTTTTAGAATCTTACTTTTCTTTCCAAGTAATCGAAGTATGAATGGTACTTCTAAAATCATCTTTCCCAGGACTTTACGATTAACCCATCCTCAAACTCCCCAAACGACAGATATAACTGCACTTTATGTTTGGAAAAAGCAATACACAGTGACTTGCATCATATGAGTTTGTATGACAGAGGTAGGAAAAACGAGCTCACAGCTTCAAACATTCACTAATTTATCCCCAGAACACCCTTACAAGAACATATTCACATGTTCAGCAAGAGCTGATTTTCCCTGTCTTTATTCGTATCACTATCCTATTGTGGCAAAGAGCAAACCAAAGACGTTTTACCACTCTGTATGTGAATTTGTTTTTCTTGGTGGTGAAATAGTTACCTCAATATTTTATACTGATTCTATTGTATTCAATGGTATCACTGAATATTTGTGTTTAAAAAAAAGCCTTCCCCAATTCCAACCGCTTTTGTAGAGATGGAACTTTTTGAAGGCAGGTAGTCATTAAAAAATCATGGACAGCACAGACAAAATTTTCCTAATCAAAAGCTTCAGAAGAAAGTGTTAAATAGCACTACTCTTATACAGGTGTTTTTAAAACTTGCAATAGCTGCCTGCAACCTAGTAGGTTGGCTGCAGTTGCCGCTACACTAGCAAAATACCTTTTTTTTTTTTTCTCCCTCAGGATTAATTTGACAACTAGGCCACAAGAGAAAAACAAAGCTCATCACTAAATGTACAAGCTCCTTCTCAAGCTAGACATTAGACATCTTTAAACCCTGAAATACTCATTGATATTCTCCCATCTCAATACAGTAATACTAAGGTAATAAATCAGAAGTCTATGACCAGATGAAGAAGTTACTCGGAGTTATAAAAATACCTCTGATTATCACTCAACTCTCTATCCTAAGTTCATAGCGCAGGTTCCTGCCCAGCCCTTCCAGACCGATATCTTTGAGCAGTAGAGTAACAGTTGCCTCCCAACAGCCTACTCCTGTAACGCAGATATCACAAAGATAACAACAGATCTTTATTTTACCCGTTTCCTGTCACAACCCTGTCGGTCCACTCTATAACAGATCCTAAGAACAATACATTTTCCACAACACAATTCGTTTCTGTTAAGTCTTTATCATTTTGCGTATTTACATAGTTTTAAGACTTTACTGTCTCCATCTATCTCTATGGAGATCACCTCTCCCCCAGACAACGGTTCTCCTGATGATCATACAAGAACCATACCTGTCGTTCACAATAGGCTTTCATTAGTTTACTAAGTGGTGTATGCCTCTTAATCTTAAACTGCACCACAGACCCATCTTGCCCTGCCACCTTCAGATTAATGTGGTCATTGTTTTCAGTCTTCACTCCTTCCTGTTGAGGAAATAAAAGAAACAAAAACCAAACACTTTTTTAAAAGGTATGAAACAAGAAGTTAACATTTTACCAAAGTGCAACAGGTCATTACAAAGGAGGAGATAAAGATATTATAGCTGTTCACCAACTTGAAACTTTGAATTAGGAAATAAAGGTTAGTACTTTTTATTTGAAAATTAAAAAAGAAAAGCCACACACACAAAAACCCCAAACCCTACTAATATTAGTTGTCATTCTTGAGATTGGTTAACATGCAAAGTAGCAATGAAGAGTTACTAGGCCAGCTGTTTTACAACAAATTTTAAAAAGTTATTTCTATCACGGGCACAATAATACACAACGCTACTGTTCCCAATCAAAGAAATAAAGTTATTTATGTTATAAGTATGATCTCAACTGCCAGCAAGTTGCTTTCTTCCTACATCTCAAACTTTTTCCTATCAGTTGAGGTACTTCTGAAGAAAACTTCAAGATACGTTAACGGGCTGTATTTGAAAAGGTGGTAAAATCTGAAAAGAACCAAGCCTTCTCCATCAGAAAACGTTTAAGAAAAAACCCTCCTCAATAAGCAGTCCGATCCTCTCGCTTCCATTAGAAGCCAGACGCAAAAATCGCAGAGAACCAACTTTCAACTCCGTTGCTCGTGTTCCGATCCAGAGTATCACGGGAGAGGCAAACGAGAAGATTCAGCGCTACCCAGATCCCAGGCAGCGCCCGCTCCCGAGGTGCCCAGCAGCATTTTCATCTTTGTTTTCCTTAGGAGAAGCAGCCCGAGGCCAGAGAGGCGGCGAGGGCGTCGGGTGGCCCCGGCCGGGCTGCGGGTCCCCGCCATGTGACAGATGCCCGCACGCCGCGCTCCAGGCCCCCGCACGCC
>WAAD01021825.1:38083-71599 GCA_013389945.1 Fregata magnificens | reverse complement strand
CTCTGACCGGCCGCCGTCCCCTCACAGGTGGTGCCGGGCGCGGACCCCTCCGCCAGGCAGCTGTGCTTCGCCTGGGGCCCCGCCGAGGTGCTGGTGTGCGAGACCCTCTTCAGCCGCAGAGGTGGGTCCCCGTCCCCGGGGGAGGCCGGGCCGGGCCGGGCGCTGCTGCCCGGGGTGCTGACGGGGTGTCTTGCAGGCACCGGGGAGGGAGGGCCGAGCTCCTCCCGCCTCTTCGTGGTCCGCAAGGATCAGGACATCTACATCCAGACCTTGCGGAAACTCTTCAACGAGTCGCACGGCATCTTCATCGGCCTCCAGCGCAGCGAGGAGGAGCTGGCGGGGAAGTCGAGGAAAGCCCAGTGAGTGGATGGGCGCGGGAGGGTGGCGAAGGCCCGCGGTCGTTGCTCCTCCTCCAGCCAGGCAAATGCCATTGACCTTCTAAACCCCGACTGCTTAGAGCTGCTGTAATCAGCAGCAGTGCAGAAGAAATGACAGTTTTAGGGTAATCTTACAAAAGGAGGCCCCGATCCTTCCAGCAACCTTGCTGACCAGCGCCTTTGCCCGCATATAGCCGGTGTACGTGCAGCCGCCGCGCGCGGCCTCGCTGATCCCCGCTAGATTCACCTGAGTACTGGGAGCATCTACCGCTGCAGAGAAACTTGCAGGGCTTTAGTGGACAATAGGCATGAGACTAAAACTCAAACAGCTCGCTCTAACCGAGGCCTTTTTGTGTTGGGCAGATTGGTTCAAGTGAGTAAAAACTACCGATCGGTGATAAGAGCCTGTATGGAGGACATGCACCAGGCAGCTAGTAAGTCTTTTTCTCTTACTGCACTAAAAGGAAATGCTATTTGTGACTATAAAAGTAGCATTTCAATTGTAAGTTACTGCAACTACTGTAAAATAGCATGCATAGATTTCAGTAATTATCAAGGCTCCATTTCCATCCGGGAGATTTCCAAGTTGGTTTGTAAATCTGGTCAGAGATTCCCCCACCGCCACCGTGTTTTAACTGATTTTCTGGGGACTTGCAGCCTTTTCATATCTCGGGTTGCAGTTTTATGGAAAACTGAGCCCAAATTAACAGCTTGCTCCCCCAAAAAAGTGGGAGATTTTACTCTTCCCTTCCATCCTTGCCCTGTAGCCATACCCAGATTTGCACAGGATTTATAAAAAACTTATATGAAGTTTTATATAAAAGTTAGCTTTGCCATGTGTGTACTCGTTTAGGTCTGCGCTTGGTGAGTGATCAGATATTGTTGTCTTTATGAGCCCAGAAAGGGCTGTGAAAGGGAAATATGTTGCTCTTTGACTTTCCTTATTCTTCCCTCAGTTTCAGCCCGGGACCCTGCCCTGCACAGCCAGTATAGCACTCAGGTAATCTGTAGTCGTGTCACGTAGTCACAACTGAACACGAATCACCCGCTAGTAAATTCATCAAGGCCAACACTGTGGCAGTAAGGCATTTTAGATTTATCTCTGGCTTAGTATATTGGATGCGTTTTGTGACCAAGAATAAATGGGAATAAATAGTTAGCTCCTGTATTTCTAAAACAATAAAAAGATGCCCAACATCTGGATTCACTGCCATTTCTTAAACTTACATTCAGTGTTATAGGTGTGATGTTTTCTTGTCATCTTAAAGCCAGCTGTGGGCCAGTACTCGCCTGTCTGAAACTTCACCCCTCAAACACTCGAGTTCCAGTCAACCGCATCTGAGCCTCGCAGCAAGCTCTAGACGTTTACCGTGAACTCTCAGACACTAGAGGAGTGTTATGGGAAGAGCAGATTGCTCACAGTAGTTTTGTCCTATTAGCTGCACTGATGTTGCTTCATTGGCCTTTCTTTCTTCCTTTGCTGTTTGTACTGTTAAATCTTAGGAGTGCAAAAAGGCTGAAAATAACACTCTCTGTATGATTTAGTATTGCCCACTGATGACAGATTATCATTGCATTTCAATACACAAACAGCTTCCATATTTTCTGAGCGGAATATGTGTAGAGGAGTTGTGGCCTGTTTCTGTCTTTTAATTTGTATCTCTGAAATGTCAATATGGCATTTCTCTCGTCTGTAAGAACTGAGCTGAGGTGATTGCTATGGACAGCAGATGCCTTTGTGTGGTTAAAAAACCCCTCACTGGAATCATTACTAAATCTGAAGCACGGCCCTGCTTTTTTTCAGGTTTCTATTCTCTCTGCAATGGAGCTGATCTGGAACCTGTGTGAGATTCTGTTTGTTGAAGCAGCTGCAGGTGAGCAGTGAACTATCCTGATGTTAAGACTGAAGGGCTTTTTGTTTGCGTATTTATTTGTTTAAAATGTATATAGCATCCATTGTGTCATATTTTAATATGTTTTAGAGATACGGCGAGCATCAGTAAGCCTTTTTAATACCTCTTCTGCCTCAGTAAATTGGCTTCTTCATATTGAATTACGTCAAGCTATTAGATTTGCCTTCTACTTTTTCCCCTCATGTGTAATACACTACAATTTAAATTGTCTTTTTGACAGAAAGGTAGTGAAGAAGAGGGATATCACAAGTTGATGCCAATTTATTTGACTTCTAAGCATAAACACATCTTTAAGCATCAAATACGTTGATGCCAGCTAACATCTACGCATTCTCTGATGCAGCTCCTTTAACTTTAGGATGCCATTTTTGAAGTCAGTTTGTTCACACCAGCATTTTAAAGTTGTAAATAGGGTTTTTTTAAGGAAATTGGGTTATGCAAACAAATATGCTATTTGCACAGTCCCAGAATTCAGAAGAGAGATTCACAAATTGTAGATGACTTAATCTGAAGAAAAGTTAATCACGTAGTGCCAGATTTCTTCCTCATATTCAGTTAAGAATTGATGCTAAATTAAACAGAAACATTCTGTGTGTCTTTTGGCATTGCAAGATTTATGATCCGAATCACCTTTTATTTCTTCAGGTAACTAACTGGTTAGGGTTTTCTGCTGGACTGTGTTGCTGTTCTGTCTAAAACTGGCCACACGGAAGTCTGTCAGCAGCCTGGTGCTCCCACAGCCTGGCTACTTAAGGAACTCTGTTCCTTTGTAATTTGAGCGTGGCAGACAGAAACCCAATCAGTACACCTCATCTAATGATTGTCAAACCATTAAGGATAGAAGCATGTAAAGTAGAAGTTTGGGAACAAACACTTGGGAACTAACAGCATGAAATCTTCTCTGCATGAAGCTGGCCCCCTTCTGCTTCGCCTCCTTGACTGGGTTCGACTTCATGTCTGTGATGTGGACAACATGGTCCGTGAAGTTCTGAGCAGTGAAAATCCATCGAAACACGAGCTCTTCTGGAATGTGGTGAGTATAGTCACCTATAAGATTCTTAAACAAAGAGAATTCACGCCTATGTGTTTTGCCTTCCTCCTCCCCACTTGACACTAGACTAGATCTCAGAAACTGATAGATAGGACACTGCTGCTGTCTGCCTGTACAGGTTTTAAGATGAAACCATTCTAATGATCATCCTACCCCTCCTTCCCATCCTGATCCTTTCACTTTCATGACCCATAAAGGTCAAGACTTACACTGTGTATTTGAATTAGCAGCGCCTACAGTTTAAGCATTTTAACTCCACTTGACTTGCCTAAAGCACAAGTTAAAATTCCCCTCTGATACTCTTCCTGGGTATTTGGTAGCCTTGCACAGTGTTTTGCTCACAGACAGGTGGTTTTTGCAGGTGGATGTCTTTGTGCTGCAAGGCCGAATGGATGAAGCACGGCACTTGCTCTCCAAGGAAGCCAGTGCCAATCCCACGTCGGTGAACATGTACAAAATCTTGGATGACTTGATGAAGAAGATGCCTGTGCCCAGCGTGTGTACAAACTGGATTTTTTTTCACGCAGTTCCATTGGGAAAAGAGAGCCGCCTCTGATGTGGCTCCCGTAACATCACAATTTGTTCACCATTGAAACATCTCAGTCCTAATCCTTTACAGTAATAATATTTGTGTTCTTGAATTGCCCAAAAGACCCAACCATTCAGAAAAAAGCCTGCTAGGTGACAAACCAACATAGTTAGATAATTTTTGCAGCAGTATACATTATCCAGTTGTCTGAAACAGCTGCTGTTGAGAACTGTTCTCTTGTACAGAACATTCTCTGAAGACTTTATCAGCAGAGTTTCCCTCTGTTGCAGTGATCTCCTTGCGGAGGAAAAATCGCAGCTGCACGACGGTAATCTCTCGTAGGCTCTCCTTTGCCTGATTTAGATGGGTAAACTAAGACACTTCAACTGTAGGACAAGGAAAAATTGGATGGCAGCCCCATGTTTAGCTTTTTACCATGACTGCCTGTGAGTTCAGCCCGAGCGCCTGTTGTGATCTGACTTGGTGTCTCCTTTATTTTATGTATCTTATCCCCTGTTCAGCTTGGCAACACCCAGACACTGACCGAGATGGAGCTGAAATGGCAGCACTGGCATGAAGAATGTCAGCGGTATCTACAGGATGGAACTTTTGCTTCCAATTCCCACATGGAATCCATCTGCAAGGTGTGTTTTTGCTGGGAAGGAAGGAAACTGTGGGCAAGTATCGGATCCATCCTCGTGTATTTCAGGAGCCCTGTGTAGCCATAAGTAACTTCAATATGCTGGATGGTCTGTATGTTAAATCAAGAGATTTCAGGCCAGTCTTCTGTACTGTCTTCTTTGTTTTGCAACAGTCTCTGCAAGCCTGGGCAGATTGTTTTCTCTTCCTGTCCAAGGCCATAAGGCTGATTAGGAAACTGGGCTCTGAGGAGGATCTTTGTCCTGTCTTATTTAATTTTGATTAAATCCTCAACTTTGCAAAATGGGAGTAATGCCTCTGAAGAGTTATGATGCAGCTGTGTACGTTGCTAAATTTGCAGAATTACTCTTATGTTTTTCTCTCATTAGATCCTGCTGGGAGATGAGGATGCCATACTGGAGAAAAAGGAAATAATGACTACTTGGTACCACTTTCTGGTTACCCGACTCCTGTATTCCCATCCAACTGTGAAGCCAATGGAACTGCGGTTTTATGCACAGGCATGAAATAGAATTATTTTTATATTCTCCACCATTTCATGCACACAAGGGTTACTGCACTTAAAGAAGAACTTTGGGACGGTTGACATCTTACAGCAACTATGTAACTATAAGATGTTTCCTAGAATCTGTAAGTGGACTGGGAGACTGATACTGTGGACAAATAATTGTTGACGACCACTCTCTTCAGTGTCCAATGTTACCAGTCTTGTTCCTGCAAATTGTTCTCCCAGTTTCCTTATGCTAAAATAAGGAAAAATCTTTTTTTGTTAATGTGTTCAGTCTCTATGGCGTATTCTTTCCCATAAAATAACCTAAACGAGGCTGCTACATCCAAACAAATGTCTTCCTTCTACCATCTCACAACTTGGGCATTTATTGTGTCTTGTAATCTTATTCCACAGTCTAGTATGGACCTCTTCCTGGGTGGAGAAAGCAGCCCTGAGCCTCTAGACACGATTTTAATGGCAGCCTTTGAATTTGAGATGCATCAAGTGATCAAGGAATGCAGGTTGAGTTTTAAGGTTTTTGATTCTCTAGTTGTACAGCATTGCTTCTGTGTGCATCCACTCCAGCAGTAGCTGGGGTAGAGGATATGGGTACAGCCCACCTGATCATCCTTTCAAAGAATTTAGCAAAAATATGTGAAGCGGGCAGCAATTAAAAGTATTCCATTAGGTCTGGGACATTGCAACCAGACATTATACTGTAATATAGCTTCTGTATTGGTAAGAAACGCCTGCGGAAAACCTGGCACGCTCCTTGGCAGCGGTAGGCTTAGTTTTTTCTTTCTTTTGCTTGCTCCAAATACAGCATTGCCCTGAGCAACTGGTGGTTTGTGGCACATCTGACTGACCTCCTGGATCACTGTAAACTCCTGCAATCTCACAATCTCTAGTAAGTATTTATTTGCGTTGATTATTCAGACACCCAGAAACAAGGACGACTGAAACAGCATGTGGATTTTAGTTGAAAAGGAGCATTTTGGGCATTTACAGAAGATGGAGAATAAAGGTGCTGCATGTGCCTCTGAAGTTACAGGCAGCCCAGATGCTCTGACAGGCAGAAGCAGTTGCTGACCTGATGAATTTGACATGCTATTCAGCAGTGCCTCAGCACCATGTTAGGATTTTTTTTAAATACAATTTAATCTGGAATACAATCAAGGGCCCAAATGTTTGTGATTATTGGGAATAGTGAGAAACTCATCTAAACAGAGTTTCCATACTTAGGCTTTGAATAAGTTTAAGTTTGAGCAATTTAATTTTGCTATCTGAATTTCCTTGAAGTTTCAGTTTCTTAAAGCACTTCCTCTAAGTTATATTTGCTAGGTGCTGTAAATATTTGGCAGGTCTCCCCAAGGAGAAGGCTGACCTGCATGCTTAGGCCTGAGGTACGAAGCTAGTTAAGATAGCCTATGAAAAAACATGTTGCATAAATGAAAAGTACTTGTGAAATAGTATCAGCAGGTTTTTCTAATGAGGTGCAAATAATAATGCCTGTTTCTTTTCTCTCTTCCCCCCCCAGTTTTGGTTCAAATATGCGTGAATTCCTTCTGCTAGAGTATGCCTCAGGACTCTTCTCCCATCACAGGTAGCAACTTTTTTTTTTACTCAGAGGGTAGAGTAACATCGAGGCAGCCAAAAAGCAAATAACTTAATGTTAATGAAGTAAAAGGCAAAACTTACAAAAGCCACTGTTAGGATTTCAGCAAAGGCGTCCCTAAGGATCATACAACACTAACATGTTTCCTTTCCTGAACTGAAGACAAAAGCTATCTATTAGAACCCGTCAAGCGTATTGACCAGGACAGAATTGTTCCTGCCATTGCGGCTTTTTGGTACAGAGCAACTTGCACCAAAGCACTTGTGAGGTGCAGGTATTCCAAAGTTGTATAATAGGCAGCTGGCATTTGGTAGAAAGTAAAGGCCATTCTAGGTCTGAATACTAAGTTAATCAGAGCAGACACAGATTCTCCTTGTGGCTTTTCTGTTGCGCTTATTTAAGATTTATGTGATCGGAATGCTTGATGACTTTTTTTTCCTCTGTCAGCCTGTGGCAGCTGGGGGTAGATTACTTTGACCACTGTCCAGAATACGGCAGGGTATATTTGGAGCTTCACATTGAGCGGATACCCCTTAACACAGAACAGAAGGCCCTCAAAGTGCTGAGGATCTGTGAGCAGAGACAGATGCATGAACAAGGTGAGTGATTTTTAAATCTCATTGTTCTGCAGTGATAGAATTGAAACTACTGAACTAATTCTTTCCCTCTTCTCCTATGTTTTCTCCTAAGTTCGTAGCATCTGTAAAATCATGGCCATGAAAGCTCTGCGGAATAATCGCTTGGGCTCTGCCCTGTCGTGGAGCATCAGAGCTAAGGATGCGGCTTTTGCTACGTTAATATCTGATCGGTGAGTCTGAGTCAGAAGCTCTCGGATGCCTGCTGCTGTAGTGGGGTGGTAGGACTGGGGAGAAGGCGGCCATCCTGCGATGGACTGGACAAGGCCCTGCTGCAGGCAGATGGGGACTGTCTTTCCCTCAGACCAAGTACCTGCTTCTGGACTAGAAAATGACATCCTTGGGTGCTTTCATCTGCAGTACCCTAGCTGTTTCTTTTCTACACTGTTTTACTTCATGAAATCCAGAGATGAAACAGATTGGCTTTATCTAACAGCCCAATCCTCTTAGGCCTTGCTTTGATAAACATTTCTTTGGCAATAGCCTCTACCTTATGCGCTGCCCTTTCACTTGCTCCAGTACGGCTCTTTGACGGACTGTACCGTGAACCAGGCAACTGATTTGGGTGGAGGGTAACCCCCTTCTGTGCTTTATTCGGCAGATTATTTTTAACCAGTCTAGTTCACCATGCAGTCTCCAAACAAGTTGGTGGGAGTCACTTAAACCACCATTTCTGCAAAAAATCTCAAGCCACGATTACAACATACGTAACAAAGAGTAAAGTTTATCGTGTCCCTGGTTTTGCGTAAGCTTGTCACAACATCTGACCTTGCAGGGTGGGGAGGTTGTTATAAAGTTGCAGAGGATGCTAATGCTTAGCTTAGGCCTAGACAAAAGATACAGCAACTCTCTTGATGCTTTTTAACCTCTCGCAATCCACGTTGTGTATTTTTTTGCTAATTGGAAATAGGCAGGTACCAATCTCTTTGCATAGTTAGAGTATAATTTTGAAATTACACACTCTGGGTAGGTGGCCAGGCGATACTCTTATCTTCCACAGTGAAAAAAAGGGAGTAGCAAGAGACTGCTGGGGTTTTGGGTTTGGGGGTTTTTTTCATTTGTTCTTTCAGGGAGTGGGAATCTTTATATTTCTTTCAACAGAAGGTGAAAGAAAACCGTCACAGGAAGCAGCTCTGAAAAAAAGCAGCATAATGAAGGCTGTGCCAAAACAGATGAAAAGCTTTCAGAATTGTTTTTGTTCCTGCTGCTTATCAACTTTTTTACACAGCAGAAAAATAGAGCTTTTGTTGTGATCCGGGAGTGTTATTTATGCATCCACCAGCCTCAGCTTCCCGCACTCCTTCCTTCACTTATTCCTTTTAAAGAATAGATCTCAACTACCACAAAATCTAGAAGAATAAATAGTATGTGTTAAACGCACGTTACAGCAGTTAATAGGCCACTCCCAGGAAACACTTTGATGTCTTCTGAAACCCTCGTGGGAGGTTAAGATGGAACTCAGTTGTCTAGTAAAGTTTTCTGGGAAGGGATTAGGAGATACAAAATGCATGTGGACGATGTTCTCCCCTCTAAGCTTTTATTGTGTTTTACTTTCTCCCTAGATTCCTTAAGGACTATTGTGAAAGGGGGTGCTTCTCTGACTTAGACCTCATTGATAATTTGGGACCATCCATGCTGCTCAGTGACCGGCTAACATTTCTTGGTAAGAAAGTGTCTACAGTTTTCATGCTGGTCTGTTCCTTAGAACACAGTTAACTCCACGGAATTATTTGGATTTGTCTCTTCCTCCATCTGGCTACATCCTGTTTTAGTGATGAGGGGAAAGCAAATGCTGGAAGGTGATTTGGGATGCAGCCTGCTTGCTACCAGGAGACTGCATTTCTGATTGCACTCACAGCGGGCATCTGTTCTGCACTGCTTTGAGCAGGATAGTCTCGAATTCTGACACTTGTAGGCTTCCCCTTTCTTAGTCTTTTTCCAGGCTGTATCATTATCTAGAGAGACTTTGAAATATTAGCAAACACAATCTGGAAAACCTTAGGGGGCTTCCTTAGAAGAGTAAACCGCTGGTTTAAGTTATTTTGACAATGTGATAATTTTACTAACTTCATAAAGTTCTCCAAAATCTCAACATCTTTTGTTGGTTCAGTGTGCCAATTTCCAGCTCAAACGCAAGATCTCTCCTACCCGTTCACTGTAGCAATTGTGCCAAGTAACAGCGAAGGGCCTCCAGCTAGTTCCCTTTACATGCCACAGCTTCCTTCTGGCTGGCACAAGTGCGGGCTGCGGTAACCTGCCCATCTGGCTGCAGCTGCTCTGGGGCCTTTGATTAATGGACCAAGATAGGAAATTGAGCTAAAATGCACCTTTCTCTGGAGCTGTGGCAGTTAGCAAGCCCAGTTACTGGGGCCAAAATCTAATAGGAATTTGGAATAGCTGTTGGCAACTGGACTGAC
Source organism: Fregata magnificens (assembly GCA_013389945.1). Classification (NCBI taxonomy): domain Eukaryota; kingdom Metazoa; phylum Chordata; class Aves; order Suliformes; family Fregatidae; genus Fregata; species Fregata magnificens. Next base: position 61,912 of record WAAD01021825.1, on the reverse strand, counting down.
TCCCTTCTGGCTGACACCAGCACTGTGGCGAGGGTGATCCTGAATTTGATCTGTTTCCATTTGGTCCAAGCTTGCAGAACTAGACCTGTACTTCCTTCATTTAAACCTTATCCTAAATTAAGCCTAGAAGCTCACTGTGATTTAGCAAATTGGTAATCTCTCATATCTCTGTGTGCCCAGTGTCACTCAGTGACCCTTGCATCAGCCCCAAAGATTTGTAGTTTTATTGTGTAACTGTGTTTATAGAGAAATTACCTCCCTTTCTGCTTTTTGTAAAAAATCCTGGAAGGCCTGAAAATATTTCTGCTTGTTTTTCTTTGGAGGTTTTAGAAACATCAGGTATACTTTTGCTGGACAACTTTCATGTGTCCCTGTCTTGAGCTCAAGCATTAGTCAAAGGTGAATCTGAATGGCAATCATTACTTCCAGCATTTTGACAGTTAGTGGATACAAACAGAGCTGCAGAATAAAACTCAGTTCATCCTCAGCCAGTTCTCACGTGCTAGATATTGATCTAACTAATTCCTAACGAAAGCAGAACTTTCCACGTTAACAAAGATCTTAGTTTCCATTTAAACAATCAGGAAGACAATGAAGCCTTTCAGACCTCCTCATAATCTGCGATATCAAAAAGAACGTTCGCCCCCCCCGCCTCTCCCCTCCCGTTCCTGGTTTTTGCAGATGCCACCAGTCTCTCTAAGCCACTCGTGCCGTTGCTCACCCTGCAAACACTCAGCACCAGACAGTATCCCCTAGTGAACAGGCTGGTTTAAACAGTAAACCTTACCAAGAAGAGTAACAGGGTTTTGGCTGCCTTTTCAGCCAGCCTCTATTTTAACCTTTCTTCACGTGCAAGATTCCCATTCCCCCAGACTCGGCTGCTTTGGAGACTCATTTCAGGTGGGGACAGGTCTACCTTTGTGGGCGCAAAGGGTCTGTCTGACATCCAGTAACCCCGGCCTGAGCCAGTCTGACAGACACTGACGCCTTTTACCCTTCACCAACACCCCCGTGCAGGGAAGTACCGAGAATTCCACCGGCTGTACGGGGAGAAGCGGTTCTCTGAGGCTGCCAAGTTGCTTTTGATGCTGATGACGGCTCACATTGCTCCTTGCTCCTTCTGGATGACCCTGCTGACAGACGCCCTTCCCCTGCTGGAGCAGAAAGAGGTGAGCAGGCTGGTCACGCTAGACGAGGCGCCCCCCACCCCCTTTCTTTTCTTCCTGACAAGGTACCTCAAACTGGTGACCCCCTTTCTGCCCCCAGGCTAGGGCTTGCACTTCCAGCGCACAAGAACCGTTCGTGGCAGTTCCAGAATTGCACAGCTGTCTGAATGTCCTGTCAGTGGGAGCGCACAGGACCCAGGACAGGATCATCAACTCTTAACGTGGTTCCCTGCTTTTAGAAAACAGCAGTGGAATACGTATACGCTGATAACTTAAATACACACTGCATGCAGTTCCTTCTGGTGCTTGGCTTGAAGATTTTTCTAGTATGCATCCTTCTTCTAAGCCCAATTTTTGTTTTAAGATCCATCAAGAAAAGGGCAATTCAGTAATTACAGACCCATGAGTGGATGAAGCCCAGAGCACCCGCTCTGACCTCACAGCTCACCCTGCTTTGCGCAGGAGGTGGCACTAGAGACCTCCCAAAGTCACTTCCAGCCTGAATCTGATCCTGGGATTTAAAGGGTCAGAATGGATCTGTGGGAGTGTGAAAGCATTCTCTTCTTCTCAATTTGAGTTGTCTTCTCAGACGGTGATGTCCTTAAACTTGATCGTTTTCAGTAAATACTTTCATTTCCACAGGTCATATTTTCAGCAGAGCAGACTTACGAGCTGATGCGATGCCTGGAAGACCTCACAGCAGGGAAGTCAGATAAGCAGAAATTCCAGGTAGCTCCTGTTTTGATGACAACTGGGCAATGAACCGGTGGGGCTGTGGGGAGGGTTGGGGAAAGCAAACTCTAAATTTATATTCCTGTGTGGGGGCAGAAAAGAGGGAGAGCCTGAGTTACCAAGGCTGCTATGGGTGGTTATTTCCAAAGGCCAGCCAAACGAGGCATCGGCAAGAGATATTTCAGTATACACAAAACCAGCGCAGGAGTGCTTCCACTCCTCGCTGTTCTGCTGGTTTGGATTGGACTGTGATGCTTTTCCAAGATAAACAACTGCAAATCACCCCGGCAATGAAAAGCTGAGATGCTGCCATCTAACAGCTCAAGCTATGAAACGTTCCAGGTGCAGAACAGGGAGCCGTTCGCTCCACATGCAAACCTCTGCAGCTGCCAGAAAAAGAAAACGCTTGGCAACGCTGTCTTGTGTTGATCTAAAAAGTAGGAAATGTAGCTTTTGCTCTTCTCAGGAGGTCCCTATGACAGGTAAATATACATGTACTCTTCCTGTTAATGACCTGCATCCTTACTCTCCAAAACTCAGAAGAACCAACAATCAGTAGCTCATTACTGCGCGTAGCAGTCTAACCCAAACTCTGCTCGCTTTCAGGATGATGACGTCGAGACTATGAAAGTGGAAATGCTGAGACTTGCTCTTGCACGAAATCTTGCACGAGTCATCGTCAAAGAAGGCACGTTGGAAGGATCTTGAAGATGGCAATATGTGATTTTACTCATCCTCTGTGGCTCACTGTACATAAACCTGACCGCTTTTCTAAGAATAAATGTCTTGTTTTGCATATTGCTTGGGGATTTGTCCTTGTCTTCCATAAACATAACTTAAAAAAAATGGAAATGTAACTTGTAAGAAGGAGCCACGTCAAAACGTTAAGGTTGCTTGTTTCAGCGTGGTCTGGCAGCCCTCCCCCAGTAAAGTAAACCTCGTTACCGATGGCAGCGTTACCTTGGCTTTTTTGGTTGCTTTACCTCTAACGCCCAGAACTGAAACGAAGCCCACCTCTTAAACCACTGGGGTTTTAGAAAACAGCAGCTTCTCCGCTTTCGCTTAGTTTGGATGGTCTTGAGGTGATGGGTTGAGTTTTAGGATTTCCAGTACCAGCACTGTGCTCCACGAGCAGTCATGAGTAAGGGCTCTCCACAGAGCAAAGTAGGGAAAACAATTTATTTAACATGCAGCAGAACAAAGGCATTTGAGATGTATATACAGTTACGGCTGTTCGGTATGAAGCAGGAACCTCACCCTACAGACAAGGAACATTCATAGTTTAATTTCCAAAGCTTTTAACAACGCATTTCCACGCAGCAAGCCTACGGCATCCTTCCAGTTGGCTGTACAGCGCAGGCAGCGTGCTGCTGTTAACACTGAGAACACCACCATTCTGCAGAAAGCAGTTGTGCTCTTCTGACTTCCTCAGAGTCCCAGTGAGACTCGCGTGTAGGCATCTAAAGCAGTGAAACCTGCCTCCTCAGGACACCCAACCGTGGCCTAAGCGCTGCCCCCACGCCTACTGTGTCTAAAGTGCTGGCAAGAACACGTTGGGCAGAAAGAATTCTCTCCTTGTCCCCTATCCTAGTCCATCGATCTAGAACTGCTTCCTTTAAGGATCCAAACAACGTACCCATCCCTCTCGCCTGCCTTCTACATCAGGGAGCTGACAAGGCTGGGGTCTTCATGAGCCTCAGACCAGGAGTTTACAGTGAGTTCCTTGGCCAAGCTTTGATTCCACCTGCAGGGCTTCTACAACTGCCTGGTGCCTCCGATTAGGACCTCAGGCCTTCGAATCCGCTGAGTTTTTCACCTCTAGTGATTCTTCACAACATGTAAAGAAAATTCAACTATAAATAACTCCGAGCTAGGTTTGCAGTAATGGGTTCTACAGCCGCTGTTAATTCCAGCAGCACTTTCTCCTCTGGAGTTTTCTTCCTACAACAGGCAGGGGTCTCCTCCTGCTGATCTCCTCAGCACTTGAGCTGGCTGCTCCCATTCATGGTTTGATAAGAGCTGTTGCTTGACAGCACTGCTAGAAATGCTGAGCTTAGTGTCCGAGGACCCGCCTATCTGTGCTTTTGACAATGGATGTTAAAAAAAACCCTGTTAATTTAAAACGGTCTGTCTCAAGGCTAGTTGAGGCACTGCTCGAGATTGGAAGTGGAGAGGGAGAAGGGAGGGACTGCTGGAATCAAGTTGGGGTGATTTAAACGTAGTTTCTGTGAGACTGTAGCTAGAGGGGTCAGCTCTTCTGCCCCCTGTTAGCGCAGAACGCTGATGTCCAGCAAAATGGCTTTCCCTCTTGAGGAGACAATTGCACTTAGCCACTTAACACAGGGAACAAATAAAACCGGGCGTTAAACCCAGCACGTGCATCGTCACAGCCCAGTGGAGCCTTCTTTCCTTTCACTGTCTGCTTGTTTCTATTTAGATATCCTATAGCTCTATTATTTACATCTTGTATTTCATTGTACTCATCTCAATAAAACACAGTATTCAACTACAATAATAATACTGCCTGCATGAGGGGATGCGAGAGGCATCTCTCCTTATCCCTGGATTCAGTCACTGCACCCGATTAGTGACCGTAAAGACGCTTCTGCACTCCAGGTGCTGTCCTCCACCAATCCTGACTGCTCCTTTCCAGCCCAGTTTACCTCCTCACGACACATTTCCTCTTTTCCTCACACTATGGAATGCAATGAAGGCAGAAAAATAACCAGTGTAACTGTCTGCATACAGAACTCAGCCCCAGCTGCCCAAAATGGATACCACAGGGAGGCAGCTAGCAGTATCAAATAAATATAACGACTAAAGATACAGCAGTGTCGCACAACACAGAGCGAGGGTCTGCTCACATTGGCCGTTGGGAATGAAGCAGCGGAGGGGAAGGAAGGGAGCTAAGTGCCATTTCAGTGTAAAAAATAAGCATTCCCTCATGGAGCCAGCGTTATTGCTCAACATGCTTAGTGGGTCCGGTCTGGCACTGAGGAGGTAAGAGTCCGAGGGAGGGCATGTGTAAGGGCTCTGCACTGAGGAAGCTCATGGTGGCATCATTACCCCACCAGCCTGCAGGTATCTCCAGACAGCAGTACAGGAACAAGCCAACTAAATCCCCTTCTGCTGACAGGTCTCCCCTCAAAATACAATAACTTCAAGTTTAATAGAGTGGAAGATAGAACCAGATTCACCCAGAGGTCAAGATAAAAGCAGCCAGCACTGCCCGTTACTGGCTGCCACTCAGTTCATGCTTGGCATAAATGTTCCAGGACCCCTTCAATGTGGGGCAAAACATTCTGGACTAAAGCTACAAGCAGAGTGGTCAGGACATGTAAACAAAGCTGAACATCACCAGTGGATAGCATGTGTGTCCCTCCCCACATCACATTCACTCCAGTCCTGTGGGATCCTTTCCTGGTCCTGTCACAGAGTCTCTGGCAGTGTCCTAAGGTCATAGATTCCCCCACTGCTCTACCGGGGGAAACTGATCCACTTCGCCAACCTCCGTGCTGGGCTGGTCTCCCAGTGTGAAGGTCAGTCTGTATCTCAGCCTCACTTTCTCCTGCAGGAAAGACAAAACCCAAGAGCAACATGAGAACAGCCCTAGCTGCTCCCGAACAAAACACTTCACTGTTACAGCTCTACAGAGAGCACAACACTTCTGCTGCACATAGCAGGGGGAAGAGGGCCAAGGTTAAGTTCATGGAGTACTTCAGCGATTTAGCAAACCTGAGTTATTTACCTTACAGTTTCTATACCACAAAAGCTTTACTGCTTAGCATGGAACAGTAGGAGAAAAGCATGAATGACCTGTGATAATAGTTTGCACATATGTGGCCAGCACCCATTGCTCAGCTGCTCTCCAGTGAGACTGAAGAATGCTGCTGGAATAGTTCAACACTTTCAAAATTAAATTCCTCATCATGTGGAGGAAGATAAAACAGTTCTGCTCTGCAAAATTCCTAGTAAAACAGTAAGCAGGAGATGGAACCAGTCCTTCAACGAGGGGATCTCCATGTACCTCACAAAGTTTTTCAACAATCCACCAAACCCCTCTGACATTTATCCTTTCGGATCTCAAAGCTTGCAGCTGGTACTTTAAGGACCCTTTTGCTGTCATTCTCAAGTAGTAGCATCTAGATTTGTCAAATAATTAGAAACTACTTCAGCATACAGCTTTCAGCTTTATGGAGCAACTACAGCAAGGAAAAACAGCTACTCAGATGCTCCCAGCACGATCAGCAGAAAAGAAAGTGTTAACCACGTTGTTTCACTGGTCACAGGTACATCCTCAAAGAATAACGGAACAGACGCGATCTGACGTTTGTCTGTTGGCTCAGGTCTGTCAGGCTATAGCCTCAACACAGCAAAAGTATTTCTACAGCACCAGCTAATTTGACGTCAATTTGATTATCACCAAAGCCAGGCACTTCCAGTGCACAGGGGAGTCAGACAAGCTCCTGATACAGCTCTGATTGCTACCATTTAAAGCTGAGCCTTAGATGACTGTTGCCCTTTTGCTGGGACAAATGTACAGGTCCTTCTCACACCTCTCCTTGCTGACAAAGTCTGTTGGGGAGGAGCCTCCCTCTAGCCCTGAAATGAAACACCAATGTTATGCAGTAACCACCTCTGGAGGGCAGGTTAGGAACAAATAGCTGTATCTCCTCAAATGTTTGGTCCAACCCCCCTGTAGAATTCAGCTTACATCAAATTTCTCTGACAAGGACAGGATAAATCCCACGGCCCCTCTCACCTTCGCAGGATTTGCCAGAAGCATGACTTGGGTGATGGCAGCAGGCGGCTGGATGGGATTGAACGGAGACAGCTCTGTGCCAGAGGGTGGCTGTAACTTCACTTTCATGGACTGCAAATGAAAAAGAAAGGGGAACCTCAAGGATAACCTCCTACCTTGGCGACAATGAAAGATGCACGCATAGGCTGGGGAGATAACAGCACACATCCAAACTGAAGAGAACCGATCCACACGTGAGGATGAAGGAACAAGAACCAGCCCTGCTTGCGCAACACGATAGGAACAGGCAGACTGACAAGTCAGCCCAGAGTAAAAGCACCGGTCAGGTGAACACTGACAGCACCTTCCTATCTGAGTGCTCTTGTGTCAGAGGTTTTAATACGAACACCTTCATGACGGTAGGCAGATCGTAGCTGAGATTGGGCCAGTTTTCAAAACACAAAGCTGGCCATCCAAAATTCTCTAGGTGCAGTAAGTCTAGGATGGAAGGTATTGTCAGATTTAGGATGTCTTTTAGAAATTCTGATTCTAAAGACCTCAAGGGTGGCTCTATCCACATAACAGTCCTGTCATTGTGCTATCTGAGCCACCTTCGTGAACAAACACAGCTGGATTGATCTTAGGTAGCAAGAAAAATAGAACACTAGCTACCCACAGTAGTTATGTTTTAGAAACAGGCAGAGCACAGCCTATAGAAAGGTAGAACCAGGCTGTCTCAAGTCCCCAAGTTCATACCCAGGCCTTCCCGAATGCACAGTTTCGTGTCGCCATGGGTCTGAGCCACGCATCCCTACCTTTGGCACAGCAGCCTGCAGCACGATGTTCTTCACAGGAAGCGGTGCCGTGTTCAGCATCGAGACTACCACGACCAGCACATCCGACCTTCCCGGCGGGCACTCCCTGGCAAAGTGCAAGAGGATCCGGAAGCCGTTCTTGTCATAGGCTGTCACCGGGAGGGCACTGCCTACCACAGAGGGAGAAGGGGAGAGGAATGCAGGTTTATGCTGCAGAAGACAATCTGTAGCAGCATTAGGCAATCTGACTGTTCGTCTGGGACATCTCATCCTTTCTCTCTACTTCATAAGCTTTGTCAAGAAGCTTTGCTTTCAAAAAATGTTCAGAGAAAGGTGAAAAACCTGAGATACTTACTGGGTTTAATGGATTCCAAGGGAACATGGACATTGGCCAAAGAAATTTCAGGTGCTTTCATGGGACTGCCTTGCTGCTGGAATGATGCCGGCTGGAAGAGAGGACTTCCTGAGCCAGCAGTGCAGCTGCTTGAGAAAGGAATTGGAGGGGCTCCAGGGGCAGTGGCTGGCAGCCCTGCAGGTGCTATTAACGGGGCAGAGGTGACAGTGGTTGGCAAAGTAACCCCAGGGAACACCGAGGGTGTTGCCATGCCCTGGGTGGCAGTCCTGGAAGAGAGACAGAAAAAACATGGGAAATTGAGCTGAAAGCGAAGCAGGCATTTCACCACAAACCCAGAGATAACAGCAGATCGCGAGGACAAAGCAGTGGCCCAGAGCCAGACTGGAGTCTGTGACTCGTTATGGTCTCACGTAAGAAGGAGAGCTACGAGGAAAGTGGTGGTGGTAGGGTTAGGCATCACTTCTATAAGTCAGGAAGAAAGCAGAGGCCCACCTTGGCGAAGGTGGACAAGGCTAAGATGGGCAAAGGCCTCTGTACCTTAGCAGCCTGTTCAACTTTACACCGTGCATTTGTATCAGGCAACAGTACAGCTGTTGTGCTCTACCTAGTAGTGCCTGCCTTTCCCTCCCGGCGGTGGGACCCTCGTTTTAGTTTGTAAACTGAAACCCTCTGAGAAGAAAAATCCCAATCACACATTTCTACCAAACCAGAGAGTTGAAAGTCTGCCTCTGAACCCGACGCTGCAGCAAGCTTGGCTTTCTAACTGCAGAGACAAAGCAAAGTCCAGGGCTTCTGGTTACCCTTTGGCTTCTTCAAGGAGTTGTCCCAGTGCATCCATCTTATGTAACATATTGCTCCCCACAGATGAGCTGAAGTATGCAGGAGCAGCTGGAATAGTCTTAGGAGGCCCTGCAGGGGCAGCCGGTACAGCAGAGAATACAAATGGTGCTGAGTTTGGTGCTGGGATGCTGGGAGCAGTCTGAGAGGCTGTGAAAGCAGAGGGCAGCGTCACTGACGTTCCACACGTGGTCTGTGATGTGTGATGGAGAAGAGGGTTCCCTGCAGGGTTGCAAGCAACAGTCACCATCTTCGGATTAAAGAAATCCAGGTCCAACTGGTCATTCTGAAAGAGAGGACAAGTAGATGCTCTAACTCACTGCTACCCCCTGTTGAAGAGATGGCACTGTTACAGAGGGAGATAGATTTACCGCAAAAACAGGTGCTGGGTGGCAAGCAGCAAAGTCTGTGGCCTATGTCAGGACTACATCTGATCTGTAATTTAAGCAAAGGAAGTGCTAACATCATGGGGGACAGATGGGAAACTGAGAAAGCCAGTTTCAGGGATATCTACTCTGTTCAGATGCAGCTATCCCAGATCTTAGGGCTAAGCCAGGCTTCCCCTCAGGACCAGCAGCCCCTCTGCCTGTATGTGTGATCACACATTTCTCCAAGGTGACAGAGTGTGTCCCAAGACCTCTCACAACGACAGCCCCTCCCTCCCCTTCCCCTGAGACCCTCCTCTGTACCTCAAACATGCTCCATTGGTTGTTTTCTGATGTCTCCTTCACTGCTGTAGGGGCTGGGTCATTCAGGCCTGAAAGGGAAAATAACAAGTAGGTGACTGGAAGAGAAAATGAGTTAGGTGTCATCGCTTGGCAATTGTTTCAGTACCATCAAACTACTTGATTCAGCTCTGCCAGAGCCCAAGAATCTGATGAAAGACTGAAATGGGCTGCAAGTCTGTGATGAGGAAAAGAGGCTGACAGCACCAGTAGCCGACAGGCACCCCCTGCACACAGCTCTTCTAACCCTTCCTGATTTGCAGTGTCTTCTGCTGTTCATATCTGGGCTCCACAGGCAGGCAACCCCTCTAAGGCACCTTGCTCTTTAGCACAGCTGCAGTCAGGGGTGAAGTCTGTACCAAACTGCAGCCTGCATGTCCAAGCACCTACAGAGATCAGACTGCAATTACACTCAACTGTTATTTCACTTGCAGCCTACTCTGGGAAGATCAGAGTTTTTAATACTGACTCACTGACCAGGTCTTATATTCAGGACAATGCACGGGAGTGTCCCCTGGACTTCTCTAGAAACCAAAGGCATCTCATGCTCCTTTTAGGCTTGCCACATGCGCAGCCAGCCCTCACACTCATGCTGAAGGAAGAAAGCAGTCTTTGTTAGGCGTGGATTGAGCAGCCCTTTTCTGGGCCCCTCAGTGTCTTACCTAAGCACAGAAGCTCCTCATCCAGCAAGGAGAGGGAGTTGGCCGTGCTGCTCTGCTGAGCGGGTGCGGCTTCCACTTGGCTAGAGGAACTGCTCCGCAACTGTGCGAACGTCTGGGGAGGAGGCGGGAGAATGGGGATTTCTGCTGGGGCTGGGACTACTGTGGGGGCTGGCGTCAGGGTGGTGGGTGGCATTGGAGGTGGCGGGGTGTTGGTGACATCCAATCCAGCAAGGTCAATGAGGGTGTTGAGATTACTTGTGGAGTTACTCCCTGCAGCGGACAGGAGAAGAGCACTACTAGGAAAGAAGGCAAAAGGCTCAGCGCAAACCCAATATACAGAAGAAATTATCAGAGAGATGATTTAGATAACACAGATCCTCATTTAATCATGGCTTATGGCTCTTTATAACAGAGAAAGCCCACATGCTTTCCACCTAGCCATTTGCTGTCCACAAGCTCCTTAAGTCAACCCAGATACTTAGGAAATTCCTATCTGAAAAGCAACATCAGCTCCAACCACTGCTCTTTCCCCAGTGCTTCCTGTAGCATAATTCGTAGTCTTTTCAAAATCTTTTGAGCTCAGATGAGGCTTTGGGAGATCCTACAGAATTACAATAAACAAAGGCTACCAGAGAGCTAGAGCTGAGGAAAATTCACACAGTCTGGATCTAGAATTCCCTTCATATTTACAACAGTCTTGTCCCAACAATATGCTGTCAGGCAGCAGCATGCATTCCTCTACTGCTCTCCATGCAGAAACATGTAAGTGACTCCCAAACGGTAATGCTGCCATACACATCTCCAGAGCTTTCAATGGTGAAACTGAAGTGTAAAGTGGGCGACTGGCCTAAATTCACAAAAGGAATTGCTGGCTAAGCCAGGCCCTCTGGCCTGGCTCCCACTCTCCTGCTATTGTCCTCTTCTTACATGTCACCATTAAGAAACAGGACAAATGTGGAAAGGAAAACGTATGAGAACTTCCAGCCACACAAACTGTTCAGATGCAGGTTCGCTACTGATGTTATCAAAGGTTTCAATAATACGGAACGAGCAATGGAAAAATGCAAAGCTGCAGCGCTGTTACTCATATCCAGAATTGTCTATCCGCTGCTTAGGAGCTGTCTTGTCCCCCTCTGATTCACAAAGTGTCGGCCACAAGAACCACCAATAGTCTACGTGACCACAATTAATAGGAAACCCCGTCCAAAAGACTTACAATTGCAGGATTCAAAATTAAACAGTTGGCTTCCCAGGAACTCACCTTCCACTACAGACATCACAGGGAGATCCACTTCACCATTGATCACTTGCCCCTCTATTATTTTTTTATAGGAATTTATCACACGGGATAAATTGTCACTGGCCTGCAGAATATCCCCTACATGCAAGAGAGACAAAAACAACCTCCAAGACTTTAGTAACTCTGCTCCCACTGATGCTGAAGAGTACTCAGTTATCAACCAAACAGTCAGCAAGAAAAAACAATTATTTGGCTATGAGCTCCGTTACTCTGTCTTTGCCATGCTTCTCTAAGCAATACCCTGACCTTTCTAGGTCCACGCACATTACAGTAACAATGAAAAAATGAGTCCAAGGCTTTGTTCCCCATAGCAACTCCCTTCCCCTTCCAAAGCAGCAGCTGCCCCCCATTATCGCCCCCAGCCTCCCTAACCACCAACTCTACCCTCGAGTCCTTGCCTGAATTTAAATGATAAGCATAAAGAGGCAAGGATCTTGTCTTTCATCTGCTTGCTCAAAGCAGAGTGCATTCACAGCAAAGAGGCGTCTTTACAGCAGCCGTTCCCTTGCTGAACCCTTGCAAAGTCACAGGTCACAAAAGCAATTAAAAAAGAAATGTAGCTTCATTTACCCAAACTGCTGTCATTATCCTCTGTCTCACTGGCCAGCTTGAACAGTGTCCGTCTTTTGGTTTCACACCTTTCATAGAGCTCCTAGGAAGACAGATTAGAACAAAGGGTTTCATCAGCCAGGAGCCAGTCAGCAATACCAGTCAGCACAGAATGACTCCCCAGGCAGGCACTGGAAAGCCCAGAATAGAGAAACCAGTCTCCCTGTGCTGAATGTGCCAGTGTGGCTGGACAACCAAGATCCCCTGTCCCTGCCCTATTAACAGAGCTTTGAAGCATTACGTTAGCCTGGGAGTCTAAACACAACCTGCATTTTCAACACAACATCTCTCAGTCCTCCCTGACATCAGCACTTATGGCCAGCTCTAGTCCAAAAGAGATGTTCGTTCCTTGTATGACAGTAGTCCCTAAAAGCCCGAGGAAGAGCAGAATTGTGCTTCAACAATTATGCTTCAATTGTGCTGCAACCGCTACTCAGAGAGTCTGCCACCACACAGAAGAAAGGTGGAAAGAAGGAAATGTGTCACAGAAACAAACCAGTTTCTTAAGTTCTTACCATCGTTTCAGGAGCTTGTTGTTAAAAATGAGTAGTTTTAACTTTTTAAATTAGATAAGGAGTAACTCCTCAAGGCCCTGGGCCTATCCAACCATCCCTGGTGGCTGTTTTGACTTTTACCTTCTTGCTGTTCTCCCAACCTTATAACGCTAGCTAAAAGTCTTCCTTTGAAGGGGAGGACATATTTTCTGCCCCATTCAGCCTTTAGTTTATCCATCCACAGTGCTGTAAGGGACAGTTACGATCTGCAATCAGTGTGTCCCAACAGGAGCAAGAGTTAGAAACTGCAGCTTCTTGATCCTGCCATGCTGCATCTTTGGAGAACAGCTGTACCTCAATTCAAGTGTGTGCGAAACCGAGCTATTACCCACTGAGTCCTTTGGTGAAAGGCGTTAAAAACATGGTTATTTTCTTTCCTGCTGTTTGTTTCTTGCCATTGCTCTCCATTTTACTGCACTGTTTGTAATTCTCTGCAAAACTCAAGTCTGTAAGAAGAAAGGACTGACTCCAGGGTTTCGGGGAAGAAGGAGCAGCTCAGACCCACCTTCATGAGCTCCCTATCGGCCTCTGATGAGTCCTCTTTGCTGTAATGAACCAACATCTCATTCAGCAGCTTCACGTTGTTATTTACTTCCTCCAGCGTGTGCATGCGTTTTGTCACTTTTTGAATCCGAGCCTCATCCTTCAGGGTGTAAAACACAGACATAAAAAGTGAGTTTCCCTGTACAGGTCCACAGTATCAGAACAGCAGGTATTATCTGTACATCATGTTGAGCAATGTCTACTTCAGGTTAAGCTAGGGAAAAAAAAAAAAAACAACCTGAAAAACCTCTCCATTCACGTGAAGCTTTGCTTATTTTGTTATCTTTTCACCACCATTCTGAAATCATAGAAAACCCCATATTTCCAAAAAGTCTCATTAAATAGACTTTAACGTATAATTATACCACTAAAAATAGAAAAGTTCCCAAAAGTTCCTTTCTGACCTTTTCAGAAGATTTTTTTTTTTTTTTGGGTCACTTGATGCCATTTTACAAAAAAGCTGTGTTTGAAGCAGAACATTTACTAGGAACAAGAAGCACTCTCTGGCAGAAAATGTCCAACCATCTCTGCTTTGAGATTCCAACTAAAGATGTATGAGAGTCTGCCCTGGGTACAAGAGAAGCTTGAATGGAAACATTGCAGTAACCTGTACATCCTCTTCAGTCTAGAAGCTATCCTTTTTTTTGCCAGAATCAGTGAGTCATTTCCTGGACTCCAGAGTTTCTAATGACTGCCATGGGTGGATGCATCACAGCTCTACAAACAGGAAGGTGTTTCCATGAAGCCTGCTTGTGAGAAGACCCAGTCCAATGACTCAGTCCTCAGTATCCAGGGGCGGTACTGAGATGTTCCCACCAAATCCTGATGTGAAATACCATCTTGAGTGATGAGAATGTAGTTAATTACAACAAGGGGCATTCAATCCTTGCCCCTTTGTGCCCTGTCCTCCACCAGAGACACCAACCGTAGACATTTTTGTGATACAAACATCTCCCAGTTGCAAGCTGGAGTCAAAATTACAACACATTCATATCACACAGAGCCCTACTAAGTCATCAGATGGCACCCCCTTTATGGCAGTAACCACAGGGACTAGATGCAAGTTAGCATTGTTAGAGGTTTTAAAAAATAATAAAAGCCTGGATGTCGCTGATGGTCAGTCTCATTCAGTCCCCGCCACTTAACTAAGGAACGTACTAACACAATGCTCCCGGAGCCTGAAAAACCCAGGTTCTGCCATTCACGTGATCCTAAAGCTCTCCACCATTTTGAAGTCAAATTGCTTAAAACCTGGAAAGCAGACTGCTGACTGGGACCAATCCTACAGGAATTTCTTACCTCTTTTACCATGGATTTTATAAGCTTGTTGGCCTCTTGTAAATCATCTGGGTTTTTGCTTTTCAGCAGTTTGGCTAGAAGCTGTAAGACGAGAAGAGGATATTCAGGAAACAAATAAAGACCCTTTGGCAAAGGCAAGCAGCGAAAGGAATCTAAGTGAACGATCCAGGTGAAAAGAGATACGGCCCACTATTACAAAGCTTACACTGCTTTCATAATTACAGTGACTTCAGCAGGAGTCATTTATGGTTTATTATTTTATGTGAGTTGCTGCATTCTTGCTTCTACACAGGGCGTATACTGTGAAATCTCAGAGACTTCTGACACTAGATAATTATTCCTCCCATACATCATTTTGCTCCTGTGCGTGAAACATTCTCTGCCTTCTAGTACTACAGCAGGATGGCACTTTAACCAGGAATAACCTCATAACAGTAACACAGACAAGGCCTTAACTGGAACTTCAGGTTATGTAGGTGGACAAAGCAATGAGTTCTGTGAAAGTACACACCACCACCCCAAAAATAAAAGCCGAATTAGTATACTTTACTTCCTTATTCTAAACGTGCATTGAGTAAGCACTTTTCGTTAGTGATTATGATACAAGTCTTCACTGTACCTTGGATTTCTCCTCATCATCAAACACAGGGTTTTTGGGACGAGGCGGTGGAGAAGGAATCAGGGTTCTGTCTGCAGGAATCACAGGATCAAACATAACGATCCCTGAAAGCAGAAAGGGAACCCACGTGGGTTTGCACACGCAGTCACACCAGGCAGTGCACCCAGTTATTCACAGGCTGCTATCAAAGCAAACATGCAGCCAATCTGTCCATTGATACTAGCACACTGTTCTAATGAACAATATAGGATCAAAATCATTGAGCATGCTAGCTGGAAAAACAAAGAAAGTTTTGATAAAGGCCAAAACCCCAGCAAATGTGTTGCCATGTCCATATTGCTCCTCTAATAGCTCAGCATAATCAATAGCGCTCCACTATTTGCCTTGCCCCCTTTCACTTTAGCTGTTGAACCACTAAGTGAAGTCCCAGACAACCCAGCTTTGTGCAAACTCAAGGGCATGACATTTGTTTGTATAAATGAGCTGAGCAGGAAAGCAGACAGCAATGCAAAATGGGGTGATGAGCGGACTCCTAACCATGACAGGGGAAAGAGCCAAGCTTCCTGCTTGTTCCATTGTCAAATCCCTAGATTTGTGCTCTACCTCAAGAGCTTTCCTGGAACCAATTTTTCTTGTGTTGAAGCCGCGCGCTTCTCAGCTGAGCTTTTTTCACTGTGCCTACACAAGAAATTTTGTATCAGTGGAACTAAAGGTACAATTGTAAAGTGATCTAGTTAAAAGAACACAAAAGGCTACATGGAGGCTCTTATTTCACTTTAAATTAGACTTGTTCAAATCACTTAATAACCAGTTCCAGAAAAACTCAAAAAAGGTCCTGCAAACCAAAGCAAAAGTATTTGCAAGGTGTTTAACTAATCTAGTTAAAAAAGCCAACCCAACCCAGACCAAGGCATTTAAATACAATGAGAAGCTTTTCAGGGAATTTCTCCCTTGTTCCATCTCCCCTCAGAGCTTGCCTTGACCCCATGTAATTAGAAGCTGTCTATTTTGTGACACTCCTGCTTAAAGCACAGGCTGGAGAGAATGCATGAATGAGCAGCTGACTTCCTACCTTGTCGCTTCAGCATGTAGTAGGCATCCTTGATTTTGGATTCTTCTGGCAATGCCACTGTCCAGCTATACAGCAATTCAATGACTTTGGTCTTCACCTTCTCTGAGACTCGGTCTCCCAGGTACTAAGAGTGGAAAAAAAGATGTAAATTCTCCACATTCTTCATTTCTTTTTAAAAATAAAGCCCAAACCCGGAGAATGGAAGATCAGTGACATGCATTAAAAGGGGTATAATCCAAGTTCCAAGATGACCTAAGATACATCTTATTAAGAGGAAAAAACGTTCCTCTAATATAGTTGAAATACCAGTGAAGAGATGCTTTGTAATTATCTTCAGCAAAAGAAAAAGCAGCTATTCTGTTGGTTTCAGGATTTTGTTATTTAAAAATTACAGCAATACAGATAACCACCCACTCCCCTGCCTTACGGGAAAGAATCTGGGAATACTTTGCTGCATCAATCATGCCATGGGGTGCCTCTGTCTATTTTTTGCCACGTTAAACCTATCAGGAATTTGAGGGACTTAACCAGGCACTTTTTACACAGCAAGTCGGCAGCAGAGTGAGGACTAGAACTCTATGGTGTGTTGCCAAGTCTCTTGTTTTAACCTCTGCATCACACCTCTCTTCCACTGACGCTGAAGTTTTGTTTTTTAAAAAAAACCACAGCCCAAGCTTTAGAAGCCTTGAGTTACATGACGGATTAGAACAGTACAGAGACTATATATTGAGGGTAAATAAGTAAAACTTACTGAGAAAAATAGTAAGCAGAGCATTAAAAAAAAAAAAGAACCCGCAACCCAACAACTTAGCTAACAAATGCTCTTGAATATAGGCTAATAAGTGCAACGAGCCAGACAGAGCAAGCACTGCAAACATTTTGGATGTTGCCTGTAGCTTACGGAGGCTGAACAAAAAGTAAATACAGCCATAAGGCTGAGGGACTAACCTTTGGAGACACAACTTTTATTAACTCGTTTAAAAAGCGAAACTTCCCTACTTCATTATGAAATCTTCTCCCACAATTCTTCATACAAGCTTCTAGCACCTGCATTCAAGTAACAAAGACAGGGCTGAAATGAACACCAGAACCCTACAACAACAGCATAGCTGTGTTCTGCTTACAGGGGAACTGAAGGACCCATGTCAGTGAGAGACGTATTCCTGCTCTGCAATATAAGCATGAATCTCCCATCATATCAAGACAGGCTGGTCTCCCACCCTCAGCCATGTATATATGGGTCTAAGTTATCTCACCGTTAGGTCTCATAACACTGAACATAAATCTTGCCTGAAGATAACAAATGAAAGCAGCTAAAGCTAAACCAGAGTTATTTCTGACTGCTCTATTGCTAATAAGCAATCTGGACGCTTCAGCTATGTAACCATGGTCCCTCTCACTGTCCACTCCCTCTCAGCGGAGGGGAATCAGGGCATTCAGTCCCAGAACTAGCCCCAGCTAGCCCCACTGACACACACTGTGCTCCCCTTATACTTCACACAGATGACATAAAATGATATATAACTGGATTTAAGAGGAGGGGTAAGGACTACCTACTGTCAAGGCTTGGACTGCCTCCCATTCCTGTGGCGACTGGATTTTATGAGCCAGGAGTCTCACAGCTATCTGTGGCCTGAAACAAAGCAGATCCCCATTTCAAACAAAGCAGGCGAACATGCTGAAGGATTTTCAGACTTTCACAAATTCTGCTGTTTAAACGAGATGTCTTTCATATAATTAAAAGGAAATGCCATTTAGTACTTTTTGTCTTTCCACCAGTGTACAAAGGCTAACAAGAAATGTTCAGGGCATCTTTGTAAGCCTGGGTGTTTGCACATATGAAAGGAGGCGAGGGCTGGTAGTCTGAGCCAGCAATTCCAGATTCCTCCTTGGGAGGGGCCAAACAACTCCCAGTAGAGTCCCCAGCCCAGGAAATCACTTCATTTCTCTTGTATTAGTTTCCTTTTTCCAGAAGAATACACTTCTTCCTTAGCTCACAGGAATGCTGTGACCCAGGAGGTTTCCTCAGCTAAGCCTTGTAAAGATTTTAAAGAGGTGAAGCCCCATCAGGCACTAGGAGTTATAACCCCATTTTACAGCCTGGCAAACAGAATAACTTTGGCTAGATGAGAACCCTGCAGCTGTAGAAGCTGACATTAGAGGCAGATTCAGAATTCCCATTTTGCTAGTGCTCAGTCTGTGTATAAGCCATGCTGCCTTTCACAGAAGAGAAATCACACTTCACAGCATCTTGTTTCTTTTGTAGCCAGATCTTCCCTGCGATATCAGTATATATAAAAGAAAACATGAAAGTTTGATGATCAAAGGATACATTTTAAACTGGGAATGTTAACTTATTAAGTCTAGAGCAGTTTGGGACACTCACCCTTCAAGTTCTTTGTTGATCTGGTCACAGAATCCAATGATGTATTCCCAGTCTTCTTGCCTGTTAGATGGGTTAGTGGCTTTATCTTTGGGAAGGGAAAGAGAACATATTACCAATCAAGCAAAAGAAACAGTATAAAAGGTCATGCACTTCCTAGAGAAAAGCATTTGACATCCATTGCCAACTATAAAAAAGGAGAAAGAAGTTCACACATGGTATGTCTATTCGGGGAAAAGGGTGTGTCCAAGTTGAGACATCCAAATGTCCAGCAAGAATCACTGCTTTCCAAAAACACAGGTGCCAAATCTCAAGTACTTAGAAACACGCTATTTCCATACTCTGAGTGAGAGTACAAGATAAAATATTTGAGCTCAGACAGTTTCCCTCTGCCTGAAATGCTCTCTCTTTCTGTTTGGCTATAACGTTAAACTCCTCAAAGGCTAAACCCTCACACTTTCTACATAGGAAATTATTTTTGTATTCCCTGGGAGTTTTGTAGAAGTAAGAGCTGGAACATCAGACATTTAATATAAGTCATTTAGCGTTAACACTTGTTTTTAGAGTGCCAGCTGAGTTGTTAGATGCCTTAGCATTTCTCCTGGGAATTATGAAGTGAAATTTATTATTGTACTTTGAGTTGTTGTGGCAAGTAATAAACCCCACAGCCTGTACCTGATCAGGAATTCAAATCCTATATGCTCAAACTGAGAGACCGATGCTCTACAGACTGGGCTATTTTAGGCTCCTGAAGGATCCTCCCTCCGGCCTCACTTATTGTACTGATCGCAGAATAGTGTGGCTGTCAGCATCTTTTTTTGTTATGAATGCATCTTCTCCACATAGTCTACTTAACTCTGATGGAGCACTGAATTTATAGTAGACCAGATTCCTGCTTTAACTGAATTTTCCAGCCAAGATGACTGGACGTGATGATATTTCTTTCTCGTAAGGGAAGAAACAACACACTGTAGCTATATATCTAAGGGCTGGCATTTAATAAGCCTTCCTCAAAATTTTAAGACAATGGAAATAGATACAGAAAAGAAAATATTGCTTAGCCAGATAGTATAGAGCAGGGAAAGGAGGACAGGGAAAAAAACCCAGCACACATCCCTGTACTTTCATCACAGAGGGAAGCATAACGCAATAAACACATGCTACATTACAAAGTGTCATTTTTTATCATCATTAAAACATATCCTTTTACCTTTCCACAGGCAGATAAAAACAGCTGTCAAATATCTATTCTGAACCCCCACTTTCACAGTGCACCTCAGCCCTCCTACCGTGGCAGTCCTAGAAGGTTTGCTCATATTTTCCTCCTCACGAAAGGACAGTTGTAAAGCAATTTTGTAAATTGTTCCATGGATTGCACCTGCAGAGGTGAATCTCTGTGCCCGCTGCTGACGTGCATGGGACCCTAGATAAGCAAAAGGTGGCAGCCAGGGAGGGCTAACTGTAGGATCACATCTTGTTGCACTAGCTAAGCCACCATGCTATTTTTTGAACTCAAGAGATTCAAGGGAGGCTTAGTTTAAAACACAGCTGCTGCAGACCCAAGCAACTGTTCAAAACATATGTGGCACTTAAACCTTATTACCACACTCACAACTGCTGAACACCCTAGAAGCATTATGAAACCATGGACTTACAACAGTCTAAAGTCTCTTCATGCAAGTCAAATGGCATTGTGTATGGTTCGGTGCTCCAAAGCACCTCTGCTGCTCTGCAGGCCTTGATGAAAGAAATATGGTTCTTGGCTGGAGTTACTGGAATTTATTTAATAAATACAGGAAGAGCACAAACAAGTAAGGACACTCAACTAAATGAACTCTTTGTTGGTTGCACATCCTGAAATTAGGAAAGAGATCTGGTACAAACAGGAAAATGTAACCAGCATTTCCATGTTCCAAATGTTACTTTTAAAGCTGTTCCAAACATCTCCAAAGATTTCTTGGAATGACGCCGGATTATTTCCCACTCTCAGACTGTGTTCAGATTAATCTAAGCTTTTGCACCAAAAGCTGTCACATAAAGATGGTAAAGTCTCAGAAGGAGAGAGAGAGTACTGAAGGGAAGTTATGATCCACATGAAGAAACTCCCTATTTCTAACATTCATAAAATCTCCCTGTGAAAGCCCGGTCCATAAAAGTTAATAAGCTTGACCAGAAGTCCTGTCCTGGCTCTGGAGATTGATGTGTTTGCATGACAGAACGCACCGGTGTGTATGGATAGCTAAACTGGTTTGGATATCAATCTCAGTACAGCCACATGAACACAACATCCCAGGTGAGCTAAATTACCTTGCTTAACCTTTTCAGGACATCCCTACATGAAGCTGCATCACGTCTATAAAGGCGTAACCTAAAATCCTCTATTTTTACACAGAACGCCTAAAACATGCAGAGGGAGCTCCTCTGCACTGGCTTATAAATATGCTTCAACCCTTATATGAAAGGATTTGTTCCAGGAAGAAGAGTTTGGTGCTCTGGAATATCAGATCCTTGGCTCCTCTGTTGAAACTGCCAACAAAGGCCCATTCGGTACCGGTTATAAAGTTTGCTTTCAGACACTTGTCCACCAGGTCCCATCCTGAAAATCCCACTTCACACTGGCAACCAAGTCAACCTGAATTAGCAACCTGGGAACGAAAGTCTCAGCACTACCCCAGTCCTGCCACCATGTCTGCCTTAGCTTTCAGACACCGCTGCACTTAGGACATATAAAGTTGCTTCATACCTGACCTACACGTCAGAGCCATTCAGCCCTCCGTTGCTCTGCTAGACCCTGAAACGCTAATGAGTCAACATTCAGAGGCATCATTAGGTATGAAACAAAGGTGCTTATTTTCTCTGTAGAGAAATGACATTGGAACGCAGAGAACCACAGACCATTAATTGACTGGTAACAAATGCTCATATTTTCCTGGGTTTACTTCTCTACTGAAACGAGACAAAAGCCATCCCAACAAAGGGTTTCCCCAGGGCAGGCTTAGCATATGAATTGGGAATCCCCTGCCCAAGCAAGCACGTCAATAGTCGGATTCTGTTTGTATCCCTGGGAGGAGGAGGAGAATGCTGACCCATGACAATACAAGGGAAAAAGAAATTAAGACAGTCATAATATTTTATCCATCTGCATCTGTCACGTAGCTGGACACATAGCCTAAGCCTGACATGAGTGTGATACAATAAGCTTCCTTTTGGATGCAGTAGAAAAGGCAGCGCTAAAGTCAAAGGATCCAGCTGTGTTTGTACAACTGACATTATTTTCTAACCTCTGCTTCTATTTCAGCTAAGTGCAGAAGAAGAGCCTGCCTGCAAGGAGAGAATAGAAAGGATCACCTTCTCTCATCCCAGCTGCCTGAAATGAGGCAGGAGATATGAAGATGCTAGATCATCACTGGCTGAAGTGCAGATCTTGCTGCAGTATTAGGACACGAGGACGATGTTACTTCATGGGTCTATGACTCCACCTGATGACAGAGACAGGGCAGCGTGGAAGGCTGCGTAGCACTGGTACAGAAAAAAAAAATCACTGGCAAGAAGAAATTTTCCATCTTCCTGTGACTGGGAAGTTGGCTGTGCTGCTGAGCAGTTCTGGCCCTTCCCTTTAGTAGGGGCACAGCAGGTGCACACCCTCGAGGTTCGCGTTAGACAAAGCACAGCTTTGTGAGGGTTACAAGAAAAAAAAAACCAACCTCAGGAGGCCTGGTGAAAGCACTCAGACGCACCAGCCTTTGCATTCTGCCTTCCTGGTCTGCATGACTCCTCTGGTAATTTACGTAGACTAAGTGCTCCGTGCTCCCCTACAATGGGAGGAGCGATACAATCACACCAGCACAAATCACTGTAGCAGTGACCTGGCATAAATGCATCCTCTTAAATGAGAGCGCAACACTCAAGCCTTGAAAAATGTGTACACCTCTGCAGCCAGGCTCACTGCAATACTTCTTACTGTGAGTAAGGCCTTTGCAACACTACCCTTTAGCATATGTTCTCCGGTGCAGAATATCCTACCGCTTGGCCAAGGAGAGAGAACTTATCTCTTAACTTCCACAATTAAAAAATAAGCCCACAAAACAAACAGTCAGGAAGCTTTCCAGGCTATACAACCTAAAATCTCTTTCCTACTAGAGATATTTTCACACACAAACTGAACTTGGTGAGTCAGTTCTCCTCAGAGAAAGATTAGAAGGAAGGGATGTGGGTGTTTCTTCATGTGTCTCACTGGCTACAATAAAAGATATTGACAAACTGGGGGAGTTCAGAGGAGGAGCAAAAATGGTAAGGGGACAGAAGGGATTGATCTAAAATGAGAAGTAAGAGCTGAAAACATAATTTAGCCAGTAACTCCTATAACAGATGATGAAACCATGTACGTGTTTGAATTTTATATGAAAATACCAAGAAAGAACAAGAATTATTTAATCTTGTTTATGGAAGGATAACTCCAAAATGGTACCAGGTTTTATACTCCAAGGTATTTAGGGTAATGACCATCTTCTGCTGTTTGCCTAGTGCCTGACTACTTAGGAACCTCACTCACTGCTGTAATCAACCAAGTAACTATTAAAAATAGAAGAAAATCTAGGCAACAAGCTAGTGATGTGCAGGATAGCCTCCCAGGGACAGCAGCAGGAGCCCCTGTACATGGAATATAAGAAAAACAATTACTGTTATGACTGATTCATTCAAGAATCACCTCCCGATCCGCCGGCGCTGGGTCAGGATCCGCAGCACTAGGTTCTGTACAGCTAACAGCCCAAAAGCCAGCCGACTCAGGGGCAGCACGGACAGACACACAGCGAGGAGATACTCAGCAAGGGCTGTGGGTGAACAAACCATGGGGGTTTTTTTTTCCCATCTCTAATGTTTAAGATTCTGTGATAAAAAAATACCTTATCTTGACAAAGGATTTTTAAATATTCCAGTCTGCGTGGAACGGACATCCACAACTCCTACCCTGAAACCGCAGCTGGGCGTAAAGCAGAATTTTTCTGCTTGAAAATCATGGTTGTGTAACACACGAATACAATTTATTTGGGAAATCCCTACGGTTCTCAACCTCGCAAAGAGCACCAAGGCTGTACGCTTAGCTAACCAGAATCCAGGCGAGGGAAGAACACGCAGCAGGGACAGACACGAGCCTTTACGGTCAAAAAAAAAAAGCAACAGCCTGGCAGGTGCTGAGCAAGGCGAGCTACAAAGCGCCCCTTCCTCACACCTCCCGACAAGCAAACCGATGGTTCATGGACCCGAACCCGCCGCCGTGCCCCTGCAACCCCGGCTCTGCAGCTCTCCTTCACTGGTGCCGTCGCGCCCAGGGCACCAGGGCGGGCGGGTCGGCGGCAGCGGCCACCGGGAAGAGGGGAGGCCGCAGCCCCTTCCCCCCGCGCAGGCGGAGGTCTCTC
>WAAD01021825.1:27095-37322 GCA_013389945.1 Fregata magnificens | reverse complement strand
CGTCGGACCCCGCTCGCGGGCCCGGGGATCGCCCGAGAGCCTTGCAGCAAACCCGTGGGCCTCGTCGACCGGCGCCTCGGGCTCCGCCGCAGCGAGGGAAGCGGCGATGGAGAGGAAGGCGGCGATGCCTCTCGAGCCTAGCGCGTCCTGAGCCGCGCTCGCCTCTGTCCGCGTCCTTCTCGCGACGTATCGCCTGCGTCAGCTTACAGCCCTCCTCTTGTTCTTTGCAGGCTGACGCAGGTGAGATGGAGTCGCTACAACCCCAGCTTCTTGGAGCCAGAAGTGAACAAGGAATTGTATCAGAAGCCTTGGGAGGAGCTGTCTGAGGAGGAAAAGGAAAAACTGGAGCTTAAGGCTGTTCAACCCATAAAAGCTGCTCCTCCCACTGTCTCTAGCTCTGTGTTCAGCGACCCTATGATCAGGTCAGAGAAAGCATCATCTCCTCCTCTGTTACAGCTAGGTCCCGTGGAGCCAAAACGCTTGGGAGCTGCGCTGTCCTCCTCAGCCTTCACTTGCTGCGCTGCCCGTTGCCTTCTGTTACAGCATGATCCCTTTATTCTGGGTTAATCTTTTGCCACAAAGCCAGTCCCTTGATCGACGGTGATTAGAGATAATTACAGCAGATCTAGCAGCACCCAGGCTTAACCATGGGAACAACACAAGGGGGGGGGGGCTTATTTCTGTGGGCGATAAAATCAGAATTTAAATCAGATCGCGTTTGGCTTTGTGTTTACAGTAAATTCACCAATATGATGATGAAGGATGGAAATAAAGTGCTGGCCAGAAGCCTCATGGCTCAGGTGAGAACTCATGTTTCTTCTCACTATTATGTTAAAACAATACAAAATGGAAGGCTGGGACATCAAGCCCACTGGAATTAGGAATTACCAAAACTCGGGTCATCTCTGCGGTCCTAACGCACTTCCCTCTGCACACACAATACTCTCACCATTATTTACCTGACCAGATGTACATTTTGTACGAGCCCCAGCCTCGTTCAGTTCACAGACCAGGTGGTGATAGCTTAATGGAGAACATTCTCTTTCCACTCTTCAGTGTCTCTTGGACCGTATGTAGAATCATAGAATCATTTAGGTTGGAAAAGACCCTTAAGATCATCGAGTCCAACTGCTAACCTAACACTAGCAAGTCCACCCCTAAACCATAAACGCAGAATATACCCTTAAAAGCATCATTTTCTCAAAAGAGCTTCCTTCCAGCTCTCTTTCATGCCTTATCGTCTGTATAATTTGCCAATGAAGTCCCACAAACGTGTCACCTATATGACACAGCTTTGACCCCTGCTCTGACGTACAGTAACTGGTATTAGCTGCTGGTCCCATCTGGTGTGTTGCAGTCCTTGAAACAGGGACACACGTTGCCCAAATGTTCCCCAAGTAACTGCTGATCCCTTGTGACAGAAAAACAGGCAGGCTCTGGGCTCCTGAGTCCAGGCTTCGGAGGGGAGGACACTTAGTGCACACAGACCTGTATTGCTGTCTCCGCTTTGTCCCTGCCCTCCCCTGGCTCAGGTCTGTGCTGCCCGGCCTCCTTGCCCCAAATGCAATGTCCAACAAAGAGACTGAAGAGCTGGAAGAGAGTGAAGTAAAACTTAAGAGAATCCCCGACTGGCCTGTTGCCTGCAGGGCTAGAAAACCAGCTGCAGGCTCAAGTGAAAAATGAGGTGCTTGTAAAACTGATGTAACTTCATGGAGTGGGATAATCCATCTGCTCTGCATGTCTCCGTTCTTGTCTTTGTCCCAAGACTCTAGAGGCCATTAAGAGGAAGCAGCTGGAGAAGTACCACAAAGCTCCAGAAGATGAGAAGGAGACAATTGAATGCAACCCTTATGTCATTTTCCACCAGGCTCTGAAAAACTGCCAGCCCATCATTGGGCTCAGCAGCATCACAAAAGGAGGCAAAACCTACCAGGTGAAGTGGGGGGGGGGGCTGGGAGCACATCTGCTCGGGAGAGAATTAGCTAGGGAAGCAGATGAACTGGTTTCCACCCCTTCAGCTCAAGCTTTCCTCTCCTTAGAAAGAGAGCCAGAGAGCCACTTTGCAATCTGGATTAAAGCAGCACCTAAGAAACTGTCCAAGATCAGGCCCCCAGCCTGTGAGCATGGTCATTCCCCTGTCAGCAGCGATCTCCGCTTCTCTGACTAGATAAGGAGTACGCAGCAAATGTGATCAGTGACGGGCAGCAAAAGAACTGGCAGTCCTGGGACTACCAGTCCCATCGTCTCTGCTGCGTCGTGTTGCCTGGGTAGAGGCCCCGAATCCCTGGGGAGGGTCAGCGTAGCAGAAGAAGTCAACTAGATACAGCGCGATATTTGAAACACGAGAGGAACCTGTCTCTAAGTATGGGCTCTGCAACGCTTGAGACCTGATGGAGAAATGAGATGTGGAGGCATGTCTCTGTCATTCAGTGCAGGGGAGTGGTGACCATCTCCCACTTCTGCTACCACAAAGTAGCCTGGAGCCAGTTCCCAGATAGGCCAGAAGTCCTTACACAGGCCAGCGTCTGCCGGCAGTACTCAAGGCTGATCAGAATTTCCATTTTGGTAGCGATGGCCAGTTTCTGCGGACAGATGAGGTGAATTGGCACAGATCAGCCGTCGGCAGCTGGTCTTACTGCAGAGAGCAGCGTGCTGCCACTGGAGTCGCAGCACGGTGTAAATCTGCATGTGTCCAGCTGTACCTGTGTGACCGCTGGAGAAGAGCAGGTTACTGCACCCTTGCAGTGCAATAACTGTTACAGTTTAAACCTTTCCCAGGTCCCGGTCCCTCTGAAGGACAATCGGAAGCGCTTCCTGGCCATGAAGTGGTTAATCACCGAGTGCAGGGAGAACAAGAACCGTCGCACGCTGATGCCTGAGAAGCTCTCCCAGGAGCTGCTCCAGGCCTTCAACAACGAAGGGCCCATCATCAAGAAGAAGCACGTGCTGCACAAGACGGCAGAGGCCAACCGTGCTTACGCCCACTTCCGCTGGTGGTAGGGAATCTGCGCGCAGGACACGATGCCACCACCCCCATGGCCTGGAGAGCAGAGCCCCAGGGCCGCTGCCTGGGAGAAGCTGGGGAGAAGAGGGAAAGGTGGAAGATCCCTTCCAGACAGCTTCTGAACTAAGCCAGGGAAAGCTCATCGGATCCCCACAAAGTTCATTTCCTTTGTGCCTGTTTGGATGGGGGAAGAGGGAATCTGAAAGAGTTACCGACCCCTGCACGGATGCTCTAGTTATTTCATAATCACTTTCCTGTGAAGACAAGCCTTAGATGTTTTTCTTAAAGCAATGCTGTACAAAATAATCTTCCACTTACCTGTTTCCTGGGGGCTTTTAAGTCTCTCTGCTCCTGTAATCAGCAATGTTTTTGGCCGCACAGCTAAGAGCAGAACTGGATTTTTTCCCATACCATAACCAGCCTTAGCGTGATTGGTACAAAAGGCAATAAAAGGCCCTTTTTGATTTTTGGTTCTGGTCAGCAGCAGCATTGTCTGCACAGATTTGACGGGAATGTTAACAGAAAAAATAAAACCAGTTTTATGGGGAAGGTTTCTCGATTTCAAACCTTTGTCTCTCTTGCTTGAATCTCACACTGCTCTTTCCAGCTGCCCTGGTTGTGTAAAGCCACGCTGACACCCTACACCGGAGGAGAAAATAAATATTGCAGCCTTAAGGCTTCAGTCAGGAGCAACTTTTAAGTATTGTTCATAGCTCAGCAGCTGCATAGATGAAAGCAGGCCACATGTTAGTGGAAAACTTTTATTAGAAAAAAATCCTTCAATAGACTATTTTGTTTCCTTCCTTCCTCTCCCATTCTTGTAAGAAACATACCATAGTTGAAACTCGCTAAATTCTGAAAAAACATGACAGTTATTGTATAAAACTTATAAAACCTGTTCCTAGCTACATGTGCTCAGGGACCTGTCCTGCTGCAGGCTGCCCTGTGGCAGGTATTGGTGGCTCGTGACCCGTGGGGGAGGCTGTGTGCATGCAGGTGCAGCCAGTGCGCTGGAAGGAGTCAGGGGAAAAATAGCACTTGGTTGAGCTGTTTGTGAGGCCACAGTGTTTTCTGTGACTTGTCCCAGAGAACCAGGTACAACCTGAGCCGTGAAAGAATTCCCCTCTGCCTTCCGCAGCTCTGCTGGCTCTCGGGTGAAACCAAAACGCTCTCAGCCTAAACTGTGCTTTCCTTAACACCCATCTAAAATGCTGGTTTGAGCTAGAAGCCTTCCTTGCCCTTTGCTGGCAGCAGCCCAATATTAGACAAAATCAGTGGGAGAACTTGCTGGGTTAAATGTGCCCTGCCCTTCCCACCTCTCCAAACCTCCAAAGTCAGGCTAGCACCAGTTGCAGCCTGACAGTTACATGCCCAGAGGCTCTAGCCAGCATAAATCCTATTTACAGGACGTGCTAGAAAAACATGAACGTGAAAAGAAATTCAAACTTGGTACGAAGCCTGCTGGTGAAAGTGCTGGGGACATCTCTCCACCTCTGCGGTAGAGAGGTTAATCCGTTACTTCGCTGTAATAGTATTTCTGGGCAGCATCTGTCATCTTCCAGTCGGCAGCCCGAAACTCGATGATCTCCAGCAGCAGGAGCTGGGACAGGGAGCTGAGCCCCTCCTGCAGAAGGAAGCCATCTCGGAGGAGAGAGAAGAGCTCATCCATCCGCTGGCAGTTCATCTTCTCCAGCTGCTCGCCGATGCGATGGAGCTGTAGGACCAAGCAGTCCACCTTCAGAAGGAAGGGAAGAAGATGGCTGAGTACAAAGGAACAGGGAGTTGTGGCACGTCTCTGTGGAGGTCCCCATCAGTCACCTATGGACCAACCCATCCTGTTCCCTCTGTTCTGAGGGAATCCCTCTGATTTCCAACAGGCGACAGTGCTGCTTCCCCAAGTCGCTGTGATCCAGGAGGCACGAGAAGCTGAATGTCTCTTCTGCCAAAAGCGCTGGGAAAGCACATCCTGAACTCCCCTGTCTCTCAGACAAAATTGCCAGAGAAATGCACCCGCAACAGGTGGAAAAACGCTAATTTCCTGCAGGATGTCCATGAGGAGGTGGCAAGGCTGAAGCCGAGGCTGGAGCAAGGAGGTGCCTCCAAGAACAGAGGGAAGTGGTTGGAACGTGCGCTAAAGCCCTTAGAAGGTCCGGTGATTTGCAGGAAACAGGGGCACTAACAGGGTCTTTGGAGAAGAGGGGAAAGTCGATGGGCTGCAGGGGTGGGAGGGTTGTGCTAAGATGGAAAAAAACTCCAAAGGGCCCGTCCAAGGGCCCCTACATTTTACAGGAAGCCCTCGCCTGAGGGAAGACTCAGCCATGCCCCACGCAGGTTGCCGCACACCCAGATGTGTGCGAAGCTCCAGCTCCAGAAGAGCCTTCTCCAGCCCACTGGGGTCTGGCACAGCATCAGTGCTGCGGGCCCGGGCAGGTGAGCAGCAGCTACACAAAGCATTGCACAGCACGCCCTGGGACCTGCGGGGACACAGAGCCACTCTGTACACCTACAGTCACTGCAGCTATCTGCTGTCACCTCCCGCGGCTGCGGTGCCTCGGCAGGCGAGTGTGACAGCTGCTTTTCCAGATGTCCGGCAACCAGGACTGCTGGAAAAGCAGCTGGTTTCTGTGAAAACGGGGGAGTCGTTATCTGCGTTTTTCTCACATGATGGGAGGTGAACCTGCGTAACACCGGAGACAGCCCCTGCTTCGAGGGACGGCTGGGCTGCTGGGTCTCCAGTGACAACACTTGGGCAATAGGGAGGAAAGCTGCCCCGAGGGAGGACGCGCAGCCTGGGCCAGGGGGTCACAACCTGCACCTCCATCCTGCTTCCTTCTGGGCTGCAAACCCTCCCACCCGGCGGGTCTCCTTCAGCACGCACCGGGGAGGCAGCTCTCCCTCCTTTCCACCAGGATGCAGAGACCGCATCCCCCCAGGCTGTGCTTTTTGCTGGTCCTCGGCAGGACAACAGGCGCGTTAGCAGCCCTCTTCCCTGCACTCACCTCTTCCTCCTTCCGCAGGCTGTCGGGCTGTGCCAGCCGGAACAGACAGTCGTAAACAGGGTTCACCAGAGCCATCATGGGCATGTTGTTCACCTGTAAGGAGGCAGGAGCCATCGTCAGCCTGGGGCCAGAAAGGGAGGAGTCTGCAGCTATTTGAAATAGTTGTTCCCTTGCTGCTCCTCAAAGGAGAAGGGAGCAGAATTTAGTTGTGCTGCCAAATGCCGTATTGGTGGGATTTACGTAGGAGATCGGATGTTTGAGTCTCCAGGAGCCAGAGAAGCTGAACAAATGATGTAAAAACCATCTATTTTTAAACGTGGGCAAGTAGTCATGGGAAATACACTTGTTGCAACAGCATTTTTCCTGCCTGCAGCTCTACTTGCATCATTTTTACACCTACTCCAAGCAGGCATCCAAGTACACATACTGTAGCGAAGGCTTGCAGACAAACTCCGTCAGTACCTGGGCTAGAAATTACGTGAGCACCCACGGGTCCCCCCTGGGACTTCATAGCAACTAAACTAGTTCAATCTGGGACATTTGGGAGCAGGCAAATCAGGGGATTTCAAAGACCAGGTACAAAATGAGGAAGCTCAGACTTTGTGACTGTTCCCAGAGGTGGCCCTGCCTCTCCAAGCCTGTTCGCTTCCCTGTAGGTAGCACCAGCCCCAGCAGCATCCTTGTGCTGAGAACCAGCTCTGGCCCCCACTGCCGAGCCACGGCCCCGGGGCTCTGTACAGCACCCACCCAACACCCCTGCCCTGGCATCTTTGGGTGCCCAGACCCTTCGGGCACCCCTAGGCAGCAGCAGCCGGGTGCTGCCGCTCCGGCTCCTTACCCTCAGGTAGTCGAAGATGTTGCAGATGAAGGTGACGTAGCAGATCCACGCCTGGAGCGAGCGGGTGCGCAGCTCCTCCCTGTCCTTGTACTCCTGCTGCAGCCGGTTCAGCAGGCTCCTCCGGAAGATGCTCTGGCCGACTTGTTTGCTCTCTGCCTACGAGCCCACAAAAGCAGGATGGAGGGATGAAATGGGCGTGTGAGAGGGGCCGGGGCATGCTGCGACTTGGGTGATGCAGGACCACACTGGTACCCTCCTGTGATTGCCCAGAGAGGCAGGAAGGCTGTAACTAACTGCCTGTGCTCGCCAGCTGCTTGTCTGGACGCTGCCACTGCACGGGGCAAGTGGCAGAAGAGGGAAGCTGGCTGAGGGGTCAGAGCGCAGGGCTGGGGCGAAGCCTCTCCTGGCCCAGCCTACGGACAACCCGCACAGCTTAAGTGTTTCACTGTCCGGGCACGAGGAGCTCTCACCTGGATGATGGTGTAGCAGATGCGCCCTGCCTCCTTGCTGAACACACAGTCTTTGAGGGACTGGTCCACTATAATATTGGCCACTTTTTCCAGGTCCACATTGCTGGGGTCTGCAGAGAGGAGAAACACTGTCAGGACCCAGCACCCTTTGTGCCCTGCTTGCTTTGGGGTACCTGGAAAGCAACCAAGGTCGGCGCAGGGCCTGGAACAACCATGTTATACGGTGCAAAACCTCATGCTCGTTCCCACATCAAGAGTCACAGCTCGTCTTGCACACCAGCTGCTTTGGAGATACCATCTCCAATGGTGCATGGTCCTCCCAGGCTGAAGACACAGCCATCATGATGGGAAAGCGATGGAGGAAAGCAGGTAATACGGGGAAGCAAGAAGTTGATCTGAATCTGAAATCCCAGTACTGCTTCGAAGTTGGGTTAGCGGGAGCCAGATGTGGAAACTCCTGCTGGGCTTTGAATAGAGACGTGACCGGTGAGCAGGAGACTGCGGGGGCCGGGAGGACGAGACGGCCCCGCAGCAAGGAGGGGCAGAGAGCAGGAAGGGGCGAGAGGCCAAATCTGGGGAGAGATGCTGGGTCAGAGCAGGAGAGGAGGGTACCCTGAAATCAGGGAAAACCGCAAGCATGAGAACCAGGAGCTGAGTTTGAACAACTGCACCATTAAACATTGGGGAGAAGGTGAGAGGGGACAGGAAGAGGCAGGGAGCAAAGACCTTCCCGGAGAAGATTCACCAGTGGCACCCAGTCACGGATGAACAGCATTTATGAAACAGTTTTTCTACGCTTAGCAATTGGTGTTCCTTAAAGGGGTCCAAGCATCCAGTCTCATCTACCAGTCAAGCTGCGCGTGGCAGAGGAGCTAGTAAAAAGCCTGCTGACCTTTGAGGGCTGTTTTCAGCAGCTTCTGAGTCTCGCTGTCAAACGACTGTATTTTATACTCTTCTTTGCCCGTTTCCCCCATGACTGGCTTCCTCCAAGGGCAAGAGTCAGGGCAACGGATGGGCTAGTGACAGTCCCTGGGGAAAGAGCACACAGAGCTTGGTTGGACAGAGGGGCAGATCTTCACCTCATCATTTGGCAAATCCCATCTAGTGCTGGAGCACAGCCTGTTATCCTGACAGCCCCCCACCCCAAGGAAACTCCTCTGTTATTAGGGCACCCAACTCTGGCCCTAGATCTGAGCAAAGCCTCACTCCCTCATCTTTGTAAGACTTGCTTCCTACCAGCCTATGATAGGACTTCATCTTCAGAGCCTTTACATTTTTCTGATATGAAAAATGTGTTTCAGTCTGTTGATCTCCAGGTTCAAAGTGGACAGCACACCAAGGCAGCCCCAGAATATACCAGTCTCCCCTCAGAGAGCTTCTCTGTGGCTATATCACCGGGAAGCACACACAGGAGCACCCCACGCAGCTGCTCCCTTGTGCCTTTGAAACACCCATTCAGCCGGTTTCACACAAAAGCCTGTGAAGAATCAAAGCCAGCACCTAAGCATCCAACACACGCTCGCCAGAGCAGAGCACCTCTCCTGCACCAGAGCCAGGCTCCCTCAGCTCCCAGCGAGACACAGCAAGCTCTGCAGCCAGATCCCCAACAGCAACAGCTCACGTCTCATCCCCCTGCAGTCAAGCGCAGCTCTCTGCAGTACCGACGGTGCTCCTAAAAAGTCTCTAGATTAATTTCCTTCTGCTTCGTGATACAGCGAAAACAGCAAGAAGGTACACACGGCAGAGAGAGGAAGGACTTTCTTTCACACGCACACGAGATGATCTGCTGGATGCAGAATGCCGGACTGGCCAGACCCACAGCACAAACAGGAGAAGGCAATCGGGCAGATGAGTTTTGCCAGCTCATCGAAATTCCTGGGCCATTACTCACCCCTCTCTGCAAACAGGTCCCTACCCGGATTAAAGCCGAAGAGCTCATTGCCCTTTAGAGGCATGGGACACGCATCGCAGGCAGCCCGACCCCTTAGACACACGACTTGCCGTGAAGCCGTGGCATAACGCATAATAACTCAGAGCAGAGAGCGGAGCTTGCTGGCGGGGAGAGGCTCTGCCCTCCTCACCTGCCTCTCCGGGAGGCCCAGGGCAGACCTTGCCCCACGGGGGTGACAACCTGCTCAGGCTGCTCTCGCAGCCGAAGCTCTCACCTGTGTAGGGTTACCTGCCCCGAGACCTGCACAGAGGTTTCTTTCCCAGATGGATTCACAAGCCGCTGGGCCCTCTCTGCCGCATCTGGTTGGCAAACGCCTTCCCACCCGACCTCTCCTCCTTGTGCACGGCCTCTCTCCCTCTGTATCCGCACTCACGCCATTCTGCACTGCCAGCGGAGCAGCCCGAGCTCACCAGCAGCCCCGCATCCCACCAGCAGCATCGCCAGACGGAAGGAACCTGGCGAGAGCTCAGCGCCGCACACAGCGAAGCAGGAAGCGCCCGAGCCCGTCCGGCAGCGTCTCTGCCGCCACCGCCCAGCGCCTCTCCCGGAGCATCCTTCCCCACGGCTCCCTGGGGACGGGCACGGCCGCTTTGAACTGCTGTGCCAAATAACCCTGCCCAGAGCAAACCACAGCGTGCGAGCGTAAAACCGGCCAGGCCTCGTCTGCGCTAGAGATCCTGCTGCCAGGACCACCTTGCCTGAGGGGCTGGTGGCAGTGGGTGACACCGGGCACAGCATCACCCGTGGGTACCGATTCCTCCTCTGCAAGCGGTCCCCGCTAGACGGGCTGTCCCGGGGACCGAGGCGGTCGGGGCTGGCGTCCTCGATCTGCCGGTGACCAGCCGGCCGGTGTGCCGGGGCCCGACCCTGCGGGGGTCATACCTGGCGGGACGGGCTGGACGTGCCCCGGCCATCGCAAAGGGAGGGAGAAGAGCGGCGAGTCTCCTCTGCCGCCCCCGAGCATC